>PNEQ01001218.1:0-44798 GCA_003012365.1 Medauroidea extradentata
ACAAACTTAAGACTGCTTTTCGCATGGACAGCTATAGCTACTTATCCTTCTGCAGAATTAGTTCAACTAGCCGCTTGGACATTCTAACACTTGATGACTGAAGTACCAATCTTGTGTACAAAGAGGTTTTTCAATTAAAGTAAATATTATCAGTTACGAATAATACTCGCGAGCAAAGCCGCGGGGGACTGCTAGTTTAGTCATAAAAATTAGTTACAAGTATCAAACATAAAATCAATAAAGGAAACTACTTACTTAAACAAGAAATAAATGTTATAGGTTGCTCACGAAAATGAGTGGTTTTGAAGTTTTCTTTGTGTATAATAATAACAACAATTATTTATTTTATTTATTTATTTATTATGTTTAAAGTGCCATCCAACAGTCTTGCGACCAATAACAGGATGACACTAAACAAATTACAGATACAAATACAGAAAACAAATACAGAAACACTGAATAAACAATTAACAAAGGACATACAAATTAATACAGACATATTTACGTTAACCTGTTTCCACATGTTTGGAGAAATACCACAAGACAAACTAGTATTAATGACCTTAGTTAATATGGGGGCAAAGATTTCAGCACAGGCTTTAATTATAAAATTAGGGATACCATCAGGTCCTGAAGATTTACTAGATTAAAGATTTTTGATAGACCAAAGTACTAAACTATTGTTGACTGTAGGGATAGGTAAGTGAGTATTAGAATCAGAGGTGAAATGTATATTGGAAGTTTGAGACGGTTTTTCATAGATCTCAGCAAAATGTTGACCAAACAGGTTAGCTACTTCACTTGGATCTTGTATTAAATTACCGTTATTGAGAATGGTTAAATTAAGGTGGTGACCATCTTTCATCAATTTTACATACTTCCAAAATTGTTTGGGAATACGTTTAATATTGTTATTAATTTCAAAGAGCCAAATCCTTTTATCAGATCTAATTTTGTTCTTCACCAATTTGCGCTGCGCACACTAATCATAATAACAACAACAATAATAATAAAAAAATAAAAAAATAATAATAATTGAAAAATATGTTTCACCTTAGCGGCAGTCTGCAAGTCTCGAGCACAGTACAATCATAGACTGCTACCTAAGATGAGTTGGGTATAGTAGAAAGTGGCAGAAAAATACGAATTTAGCGACAGGGAAGGAGTAGGTAGGGATTCAAAAGATCTCTTTTGATCACGAACCGCCTATAGTTAAATTATTTCTCAGCGGATCAATTAAAAATAATCTTTCAAACAAGTAAAAGTAAAATTTCTTAAGAAACACTGTCAAAAACACTGGGTTAATTTTTTCGGAAATACTCCATTGCGTTGCATATGTATGTCAGGCTAAAGAGAATATAAAAACATAAATGAGAATAGTGTGTTTTAGTTTTCATACATAGGCTCACAAAGATTGCAACGGGTGCAGCTTCACCCCTAATTGCGCTTGTTTCGTAAAGTAGATTAAATTAATTAATTGTTTTCGTGACGTTAAATAGTAATTTATATTTTCTATAATAAAAAAATTGTGTACATTAGTTTGTGGTTCATTTAAATTAAAGTGTGTTTTTCAAGAGCCGACTAAACACGTGGAAAAGGAAGCCTAAAAAAATTTAGTCCTACCATTTTTTTTAAGACAAAGATTTTCCCATTTTAACGCATAATTATGTTTAAAGTGTAACAATTTCTTACAACGGTATATTCAGTCATTTGGTTCGGAAACTCATTAAATAGCACTAATTGGGAATCGAAACTCCAAGTTTCCCCTCAATCCTTAAATTTTTTGCTTGGGGATGTGTATATATGGGTAATACTTAAAGGGCGACGCCTACCCGCGCGTGAGAGGCTCAAAAGCAACGGAGCTGTAAGGTCGACCTTGAAGCGCGCATCAAATGCCGCGTCGCCTCAACGATCCAAGCGCTGAACTAGCGTGCAAGCTTCCCGCGGAACGGTTTTTACTATGGGACACTAAGCGGTGACCATATAATTTTATTGGTGGAAAGTCTGTAACTAAGTTCAGTGCAGGTCGCAATCTGAGTTCCACATACATCCGGTTAATATATTTTGAAGTACGGAAGTCTGAAAAGGCCGTTTTTAGCTATGTTGAAGGGCTTAGAAACAGTGTTTTTAATGAGCGTGGCGTCTTAACAATTAGGTTCCGGCCTGGTCTGAAATTTTTCTTTTCGTACGTTGGCACAATGGACATATGTGGAATATTTTCGTAGAAAAACCCTGTTTACGAACACACTGCAGTGCATTTGAAGCGTGGGGCAGGCGGCCGCCTTAAGGGCGCGGTCACCTCAGTTTTCAACGTCTTTATTTATTTTTATATTTGTACCAGATATGTTTTTTTCTTATTTTAGACATAAATTGTGATTAATTCTTCACCTTAGGAAACTTTTGTATCTCTCATAGTTTTTGCATATCGAGTCGTAAACGTCAAAATTTGCACTTAACGGTTTTAAGTACGCCACTAAAACAAACTGACATACCAAACCGACAAAATTCACCATGTATAACAATGTTGTAGGCTGTGATTTTACATATATGAAAAAAAAAAACTTTTGTATTTAGTAAAAAATGCAGAATTTTTAAATGAAAATTAAAAATATATCAACAATTTTTTTAAAAATGCAAAAAATATATTTTTTTGTGTTTTTATATATGTCAAACCATAGCCTACAACAGTGTTATATAGTGTGAATTTTTTCAGTTTGAAATGTCAGTTGGTTTTAGTGGCGTACTTAAAACCATAAAAGTTCAAATTTTGACGTTTACGACTAATTACGCAAAAACTATGAAAGATACAAAAGTTTCCTAAGGTGAAGAATTAATCACAATTTATGTCTAAAATAAGAAAAAAAATCTGGCACCAATATAAAAATAAAAAAGACGTTGAAAACTAAGGTGAACCGCGCGCTACTTATCTCTGAGTCCTAGGAATATACAAGTCAAATTATATTCTATGTGACTTAGGGCCGTATCTATAAACGGCTTTCGAATGACACCCTACTGCTATCCCCATAGAGAAAGCATTGGTGAGCAGTTGGTTGTCATTCGAAAGCCGTTTATAGATACGGCCCTTAGTATACGTTGAAGATAACATACATGCCTCCACTGACTTGTTCTGTTTATCTCGGCGAAGCTCACACTGTTATAGAGCATTTTAGGGCGTTTTCAATTCCCTAAAAAAAATGAACAAATAAATTAATTCATTATTTAATTTAAAAACATTTTTAAAAATCTTATAAGTGCTACAATTCTGAATTAATAATATACAGGATGTACCAGAAGTCCGGTCTCACAGGGAAAGATGAAACAGGTGAATGTAACGGAATGTTAACGTGAATGACAATAGCTTATGTAGTGCTCTCGGCTGGACAGCATTTCCTGCAATATAAAGAAAAAATGTACTACAGAAATGAAAATAAGGTAATAAAATATTCAGCAAGTGTTTTAATGTGTTTCTGGAGCACGAGATTAAAAATCATTATAGCAATGTGGGCCGGTCCAAGATGAACAAAAATGTCACTTGTGGCAAATATGAAATGTAATTTAACATTTAAATCATTTTTCTTAAATTTGAAAGAGCTCTCAGGTAGCAGCGGCCTTAAGAGTGCGTAGTAGATAAATCAACACTGAAAGCATCAATTGATTTCTACGCTGTTTTCGAAGCTAATATTGATAAAATACTCAATAACAATCCTAGATAATGGTTTTGCCAACTTTATGAGTAAATATTTATCCAGAATTACTAATTCGTTACGTGTGATCTCTTGCGCCGCAGTTAAATGCACGTGGTTTCGGCGTCAGAGATTGTGCCTCAGAAGTTTGTAACACTGAAAACAATTTTGTTTAAAGCGTTGGCTAAAACTACTCTCTAGGATTGCTATTGTTTAATTTTCGCTAATTGGCTTCAAGAAACCTACAGTTATAGATTAATGCTTTTAACGTTGAATTATATACCACGCCCTCTTAATGAGAGAACCTAGTTTAATGAATAATGGAATGTGTGTCAACATTGTACCAGCCTACGTACATAAAAGTACGTGGTACGTGGAAACGTTAATATTTACAAACTACGGAAACATACAAACTGACTAAAAATAGAAGCTAAACAAGGCTTTCCGAAACGCTTACATTATCGCGAACTCCTATAAAAAGTAATGTTTCAGCGGATTGTCATTTGTCAGCTTGTCGGGGAAGATAAAATGTTTCATGTCCGCGCAGTAGCGGCTCTAGCGAGGCGAGACGTCATGCGCTGTGTTCTCACTGATAAGGAGACAATGCTGTGTGCATGCTCTGGCTATTGTAAGCACGTATGTATGTGGGTTGCGTCACAACTACTGCAGTTTTATTACACCGTATACCACATACTGCTGGCCGTGGGCCGCGGTCACACCAGAGGCCTTAAGGCCATTAGCTTTCATTTATTTCAAACAATTGCAAATAACTCAAATATTTTTTAACCAAATACTTTGAAAACATTTGAAACTGTGTACAGTCATACGGTATACAATACTGCCAGAGCGTTTTTTTTTAAATAATGTACTGTTTGCTAACAAAAAATCATTTTGCTTCATTTTGGCTTGTTTTGACAACAAAACATGTGATATTTCTGGGGCAAAAATCTAAATATCCATTTGGTGTATCGAAACAGAAAAATTCAGACACAAATTATGATGTATCAGTCTTAAAACTGCAAGAATGAATTTAGATATACGTATAAATTTGCGTTAAAAATAATATTTTCGAAACCACTGCAAAACTAAAGAGCGAGGCCTTAAACTAAGGCCGTGTCTCAATTCACTCAGAATGTGCTCTCTCTCACACACACCCTCTCTCTCTCTTTCTCTCTCTCTCTCTCTCTCTCTCTCTCTCTCGGCCACGTCATATTGCTGTCAGAGAGAGTGGTCTCTGGTCGTCTCAATTTGTTGGCGAGAGTGCGAAAGTGAGAGTGTGCAGCGACAGAACGAAACTGTTCACTCGCTGCACTCTCTCGTTCTCTCTGGCGTACGCTATCTTGATTACAACTATAGTTTGAGGTTAGTGAAGAAACGTTGTCACATATTGCACATATTTCAATATTTGTACATATATTTCCAATGAACATATAACTATGGCGAGAAATTGTGCAAACATTTTCTGCACTAATAGACGTTTAAATAGAACATATATATATATATATATATATATATATATATATATATATATATATATATATATAATTTCGGCATCTAATATAAACAGCTATTCGTCGCTTGAAACACGATGCTTGTAAGTAAAAAATTATTATTTTAATTGCCTACCAAATATATTTTGTGTGTTTATAACTCGTTTTAATACAATTTACGCACTTGTTACCTTAGCATCGTTTGTTTACAAATACGAGAGTACATCGTCCCAATTGAAGAGAGTGAGAGTTCCAGAAACCTCTCTCTTCGTGGTAATGAGAAAGAGTGCTCTCTCCAGAGAGTACTCTTTAGATTAAGACACGGCCACGGTCGTAGAATAACAGGTTTGGACATTCTCCTATCTGACAATGTATTTTGCTTGGCCCCCTTGTTGTTTGGCTGTATGTAGTTCGTCAAGTTACCGAGAATGTTGTACTTTTTGGCGCTGTAATCCGGACGGTCTGACTCAAACTCCGCCCACTTTTTTCTATTGTTAACATTATAAAGTAAATAAAGATTTCTGGAGCAATGGATTTTAAATTGTGAGCAAAGGAAGTGTTTCATACATTTATAAAAACACGTTTTGATAAATTGTTTATCTTAGTGGGAGGGTAGTGGACGGAGTTTGAGCCGATCGCCCTAACAGTAGCGCCAAAAATGTATAGCATTGTCGTGAACTAAGTGAACTACAGCCAAACAACGAGGGGGTCAAGTTTCCAGGCGAGTGTCCAGACCTGTTCTTCTACGACCGTGGACACGGCCTAAGACCATGTCCGAATTCGCCTTAAGTACTTACTTGAGCGTACTTATCCCAGGAAATGACACCACAAGGATGTCCGAATAAGAAGTGAAGTATGCATCTACGCACGGGAGCTCAAGGAAACGAGTGTGTGTACTTCTGTGTCCTCGCGTCCTTCGTGTGGTCGCCATTTTGAAAAGTTAAAATTTTTAGCTTATAGGCTGTGGAAAGCCAAAATCAGGATGGACGAAGCCGGGGATCGAACATGGGTCCTCCCGAATGCAAGCGCAACATGTTACCCTTGCGATAGTTAAAAAAATAGATTTTGTTAATATCTTGCTCGTACTTTTCAAAAATTGATTTAGTAGCTTCATACTGGCAATTCCAATCATACCCAAACTCAGATTAGTCACTACATTTCCTCATCAAGGGAAAACTTATCACTTTAAGAGATTACCTTTTGGTCTAAATGTATCAGTCAGTCATTTCGTTCAAGGTCTTGAAGAGGTGTTAGGACCGGCAGTATTGGAAATGGTTACAATCTATGTGCATAACATCCTCTCCGACTTTTTAAAATGACGAAGCTAGTTCATGTAATCTGATTTACGTTCAGGCTGTTAACATTAAATATATTTATAAGAGTCTAGGGGGAGAAATGCAACAACGTTTCAACAGTTCTGCGCATGCGCGAGCAATTGCAGCGACGTGTATTGATATTAAGTGTAGTTTCCCAACCTAACAAAACTATCCTTTGAACCAGTGAACAGCCATTTTCATATTTTAAACTAATGTAAATAGATACCTCAACTGTCGCTGGAGCGGGGGAATGCTTATGTGCATGCGCAGTGGACGTTTAGATACGTAGTTCCATTTCTGCCGCTAGACTGTTAGACTAGCCAGTCTAGATGTAAACAAATACACACCCAGCCAGGCCTATGAATCGAACCCAGTACCTCTCGTACCGTAAGGCGGTGCGCAGCCAACCACGCTACGGAGATCGGCATTTCTCGCTTGGTAAAAAAAAGTTGAAAATAGTGGAAAAGTAATACAATACAAAACAACTCAACAAATTAATAATTGTGACACATTTGTGTGACATATATTAATCAGCATCTTAAGTGTAGAAAAAAAACATGAAATATCGATATGGTAACGTAGACTATTCAGGATAAAGTGAGCAGTGCTTAAAATTTTCTTTCAGCCATTTTGCAATCATTTTTATTTTTTTTTTACATGAAAACTTTCCTGGAACGAAAAACAGTGTAAACCTTCCCCAACTTCAAACCTTAACATGCTTGGCCCAAATAAAATACAATTTTTGGATATTAAAAATTTTGAGAAGTGTTCTGTTTAAAATGAACAGACTATACAATAAATATGTAATTAAAAATCAAGACGGTTATTTAGAGTGTGAAACATGTGGGGGATAGAGAGAGAGAGAGAGGATAGTGAGTCAGAATTATAGTAAGTTAGAAGGAAGGAGAGGGGGTCAGTGCCAAGGCTCCGCCTTCACAGGACATGGCTAATTGACCAATAGACGACGTTGAAGTAAACACTGCCGTGGTTAATTCTCGGCTTCCTAAGCTTCTTTTAGCTCAGTCAAGGTCTTGCACCGCCGCCGACAAGGAACAGAGCTGTGGGAGGAAAAAAGTTTTCCCCGTTGTGATTTCCACGTCAAATAAGAAGTGTATGTACTCTTGTTGGCTTTCTTCCGCCTCGCCGGCACTGCTTCCAAGGCCTGGGGTCGCCCACTACACCTGCACTATCATCTGCGTCTGTGCACACGAGGTGAGTGGACTGCGGGTGGAATCATTGATTTTTATTTCGTCCAAGCTACCATACATAATGGTATAAGACAAGTTATATTATTTATACACACACTACGCATATACATGTCGTTACCTTACTGTAAAACTTCACAATACCATTTTTTGAAGATATTGGACATTTGAGCCTTTTTAAACCATTTTAATATAGTATTTCCAAAGTAATATTGTTAAAAGTATATAAAAGAATTTCATTTATAAAATGTTAAAGAAAACAATGTATTTTTTCCGTTAGTGTAAGGGAAATTGAATAGTTTTTATCTTCTGCGCTATGAATAGATGCGAAAAGGAGTTATGAGGTTTTGCAATTAAGGTGACAATGTATACGCACAACAATAAACACATATAGGCCGTTCACGATAAAGTGAACACTGCATGAAGTTTTCTTGCGGTCGTTTTGCAGCCATCTTTAGTATTTTTAATATGAACACTACCATGTAACTAAAAACCAGTGTTAACGTTTCAACACTCGGAAGTAAACATATATTGACCCAATAAAATTTATTTTTAATTAATTACAAGTTTTGCTGAGTGCTCAATTTATTGTTAACAGCCTATACTCGTAAACACTACACTACAGTAAGTTATGTAGCTTACAAATTGTCCAGGTTTTAAAGATAAGTTATACTTTAATCAGTATTTTGGACAACTGCTATGCTAGCAATAAAGAACCCCATGTGTAAGGCTAATTCTACTACATGTTAGAAATATCAATGTTAAGAGGGCGTGGTACATAATTCAACGCTAAAATCATTAATCTATAATTGTAGGTTTCTTGAAGCCAATTTGCGAAAATTAAACAATAGCAATCCTAGACAATAGTTTTAGACAACGTTTTAAACAAAACAGTTTCCAGTGTTACCAACTTCTGAGGCACAATCTCTGACGCCGGAACCTCGTGCATTTAACTGCGGAGCAAGAGATCACGCGTAACGAATTAGTAATTATAGATAAATATTTACTCATAAAGTTGGCAAATACCATTCTCTAGGATTGTCATTGAGTATTTTATCCATGTTGGCTTGGAAAAAAGCGTAGACATCAATTGATGTTTTCAGCTTTTAGTTATCTACCACGCACTCTTAAAAGTTTGTCACAGGGAAAATTTCTGCCGCTTGAGCGCTGGTATCGGTAATGAGTGAAAACTGACCAATCACAGAGCTTTCCTGAATTTTAAGTTACATAAAGTTGATAATTTCAAATTTGAAATTGTTTTATTTTACTTCATAATTAAGTTAAATGACTTCTGTCATTTTCTAGCCTATTGAAATTAATTATACTACAATTTTGAATTTTTCTCGGCCCTTAACGACAGAAATTTTCCCTGTGCCAAACTCTCCCATATAATAACACACTTTCTTTCTGACCTGTAGTATAATTAACCCTACCCATGTGTGTGTGCAGTAGGCATTGTGACGAATCAAGTGTTGAATATATCATTAGGTTTTATTATATTCGTCATAATAACCTTTTATACAACCTCGAATCCTGTTTTCAGTTTTAATACTTTCATAACATTAGGCTTAAAACAATTTTATAAAGAACGTTTTCAAGTAAAGATAAGCATAAATGAGCAACTTTTAAATATTACGGAATAAGTTCACATACATTTTGTTAATTATCGACTTAATTCAATTTTCTTACAGTCAATAATTAGCCAAAATTATAAAAACTTATGTTTTGGAAAAAATTAGGTTACGTAGCACAAACAGTTTTCAACACTTTTATGTAAAGATTTTGCGATATCTGCTCCCTTTTAGGATTTAAAAAATTAAACTTAGGCCTACCCTAAAATAGCGTAAATAGGGACCCGTAGCCTTAAAAACATAACGGATATTAATTTTTGACGCCGAATTAACTCACTGAATTTGGCGTACGCAGTATTCTACCCAAGCTGTTAAATAATGTTTTCAGTTAACGATAATAAACTCAGAACGTTTTAACATGCGTGAAATTAGTAAATTAAATAAATTTGATTTCATAGGACAAATTATTCTAGAAGTTTTTTTTTAACCTGTCCACTAAAATTAGGGCTGTACCATTGCAAATAATAATTTAAGTTGAAGCTCAGTTGTAAATTGTTAAATTTTTATTTCAGACAAATTACTCGTATAATACGACCAAATTCACATTTAGAAAGTCGCTCTACCTCTGTATAATTTTCGGTAAAGAAGGGCGTATTCAGTTGTGATGGTTGTGATCTCCAACGAGGTCATAGTTAAATTTTAAATAGACCTAATTTGGTAATCCTGGTTACTTTGTTACTTTTAGTGGAAACAGAATGATTTAACTTCACAACACTGTTTTTATTTTAATGAAGTTGAGTTTTTTTCCCCTCACGGAGCGAGAAATTCCCCCACCTTCTCTCTTTCTCTCTCTCTCTCTCGCTTCCTCCCTCTTTCTTCGTCTCTTATTTTCTACCAATCTCTTTGTTCTACCAAACATTGCGGCAAGCGTTTTGCTTCAGTAACTAGGAAAATAAGTTTCCAAGCAAGCATGATAAAACTAAGAATTTGATACGTTATAGCACAGATAACTTTTTCGTAACGAATAATTTAACATAATTTTTGGGACACAAATTTATTTCAACTATATGCAAATACAATTTTGATTTTCATACGCTAGTTCACTTAAATGTCAAAATGAGTTATAAACTAATGAATTATTTTGAACATTCAACATTTGCTGCAATGGAGTATGTCCAAAATGCTTCTTTAGTTTGTAACTGGTCCCCATTGCAAGAATAGTTAAAAAATAACAATATGTTATGTCAAATCAGCGACGTGAGAATGCCATCGTCTAGAAATGCACGTTGTTGGTCCAGAATAAACCTTCACTGGACAGTCTGTTACGTCTTGAAGTCTATAAGAAGTCCAACATTAAAGGCGCCGCCTACCCACGCGTCAGATGCTCAAAAGTGACGGAGCTGTAAGGTCGACCTTGAAGCGCGCATCAAATGTCGCGTCGTCACTGCCAGCAAAGCTCTGAACTAGTGTGCAAGATTTCCCGCGCCGATCCGTGTTTACTATGGGACAGTAAGGGTTATGCAAAGTTATGGTGTCAAGTGAACGACTGGAATATTCAATCGTCAATAAAATCTAAACTACTCATCTTATTTCAATGCATTTTTTTTGCCGAGTAGATATTTTATTAGTGAACGTCTATTTATGTAGCACTGGACGATAGTATGCTTTGCTTTTATTAAGTAAAAAAAAAATTAAGGATAGAAACCACAAAATCCATAAAATTTTAAAACTGTAATTTTTATAATTTTTAATACGACAATATGCATGACTCTATAATAACCGACTATAAAAAAATCTCGCAGTTTGATTTTAAAATTATTTTACTTCCAGAAAATCTCTGCGCCATAGGTTTAGAGATGGTACAATTATCAATGGAAATGACGAACGCCTGCAAAAAAAATTCAGTGTTTCAAAGGGCGGAAAATGTAATGCTGTAAATAAATAAACATAACCTAATTAACTCACAAACACACATACACACCACGTTAATCCTGGGCTAAATTTGAGATGAAAATGTTTAGTGGCAGAATGTTGCACGACATTTTACGCGCACAATATGGCAACTGAGCACAGATAGAGTCCCTTCTTGTGCTCCACATACAATGTTTACTGCTGTTTCTGGACAGCATGCATGTATATTAAATATTGTACTGAATGCGACATCCGCAGCAATTTTTTTTATTTACATTGCACTTACTAAGCGTTTCATTATTTTTTCTTCAATATTTTGAACACTGTGTATTCAGTTACACTTCATTATGGTTTCGGTTATGTCTACTATTTACTTTTTTTGTGTGAATTGGCCCGTTTGAGGCGCTTATGAAAACCCACGGGTACACGTCACTCATCCTAAAGTTAGTCTGGTTGTATTTTAGGCTGTATAACTTTAGACTGAACGACTTTAGGCTGTATGACTTTAGGCTAAATAATTTTAGGCTGTACGACTTTAGACTGAGTGACGAGCGTACGTAATTTTTTGCCGAATGACTTTAGGTTAAATGACTTTAGGCTGAATAATTTTAGGCTGCACAGGGTCGAAGAGAGGGTTTTAGCCTGAACAATTTTAGGCTGTGTGATGGTCGCCCAAACTCACTAGGGTAGGGCAGGTCAGCCAAAATTTCCAAGTTTTTGGAGTATGGAATTTTACCCCACATAAGTTTATCCGTGTTCGAAATTTCAACTGATGGCCTCTCGGATCGACTGTTAAAACTAATATTATATTTGAATATAAACATGATATGCGTAAAAATGAACTGTGTATGCAGCATTTAGCCAAATATTTAGCATGTGGATAATATTGTAGGTTTTTTTTTTTTTTTAATTCCAGTTGTTTTAAAACCTTGAATAGCATTGCAGGGTTTGTAAAATACTGCTGATCGACAAAACCTGGTCACGTGACTGAGAACCTACCCTACTCCACGGAGTGAATTTTCATAAGCGTCTTTAGTCTGCTAACAACAACTTACTGGAGAAGCGTAACCCGAAGTACATCGAGAACCACCACTCTCGTGACTTGTTGGATGCTTGAAAACTTTACTCGGGTTACTGCTTGCACGCCTCAAGCGGAAATGTTGTCCTACCCACCTTACCCTCGTGACTTTTTATAACCGCCTAATCGTCTGGTGAGCACCTAAAGCAGCTGGGTGCAGTTCTTGTAATACGCCAGTTTTCTTTCCTAACCGAACAGTCTATAAAAACTCACCAGGGTAAGGTAAGTAAGACAGAATACATGTTTCCGTTTTACACAAGGTAAATTGAGTAAAGTTTACCCATGACCATGTACACCTGAGCGGCTTCTCGTTCAACTCCTACTTACTCTGCTATTGAGCAGGGCAAGCGACTGTTATCATGTGTTTACTATAACTTCAGTGAAATTTGACAGCTACTTACGAGTGATAATTTTTTATATTTTGAGTAATATGTCACAATGCAAGATATATTTAGTTCTTAAATGAACCGGAGATGTCCATTTCACCATTTGTACTGTGAATTTTATCTTGCACTGTGACACATATAAAAAATATTAACCGTTTTTGTCTATAAGTAGCTGTCAAATTTTACTGAAGTTATTCGAAACAGAGTATATCAGAAGGAAGTTGCCATTTGGCGCGAAAACACGTAAAAGTACACATAACTTAAACTACAAGAAATTAAACTGAGTGTACGGTGTTCAAAATATCGAATAAGCAAGCTCGAAACCTATATTATAAAGAAAATAACTTGTGTAGAATGTCCTGCGGGAGTCACATTTTCAGCAAGACATAAACATGAATGTTTTTATTTCCGCCATCTTGAAACCCTGAACATCATCACGTGTGTTCATCAAAAACCTGGTGATCAAGAAAACCCTTTCACGTGAGTAAGATAACCTACCTTACTCCAGTTTTTGTAAACGCCTTAGCAGCTGGACCCTGATTTTTATTAAATTTTGTTAAGTCGTCCAGTAAAGACGAGTGAGGTGTAATTTTCTTCTGTTTTATATCTAAAACGTTTTAATATTTTTAAAATCAAAACAACTGTATTTTAAGTGTAATTGATTTCTGGGTTAACATATTCATAATCTACTCATAAACTGAAATAAAAATCACTCACACAACTTTACCGTCCAAAAAGCATTACTTGCAATGAAAATTATATGAAAGTGGCCCGATTTCCGTGTTTCCATGTTCGTAATCTACAAAAAAAAAATATCTAAGATACAGATGACCCCGCTCTGGTCGGTACCAAAGGACTGACATCATTCTTTTTCCTCACTCATTTGATACAATCTCTCGTCACACAGTCCCGTGAGAAGAGAGAAGCGGGCAGCTGCTGCATTAGCCAACGAGATTCGACTTGTCAGATAACGAAACTTCGAGTGTTCACATACGTATGTCGGTTTGTTTCCTTTGCTGTCACAATTATCTACTTTTCTCGCCCCTACACGTGCACAGGAAGTCAGCTCTCAAGCAGATGCGTCTGTGTTTCAGCGGACCTTGAAACTCACCACTGTTCAGATACCAACATAGCAACACACACACCTTCGATTTCCAAACCAAATAACTAGTTATGCTTAGTATCAGTTTTTATTTCACTTGCCCAGACTGTCTTATTGTAAGACACACCACCTATTTTCGCCAACAAAAAACTATATTTCGATAATCACTGACAAGTACTTTTACCCAAGTTACACCAGCAATTCTCTGAACAATATCATAGAACCTGGCGGCGTATTATCCTTTGTCATGAGAATGACAGTATACAGAGTGATCCTTTGGCCAAGCAATGGTTCATATCTCATGAAAATTCATCTAGAGAACTGTTGTTCATTTTATCCATTTAAGTGAGTGAGTGAGATTTTGGTCAGCACGTAACATCGAGGTCTTCAGCGCTGGTGAGGGGTGACATGATGTGAGTATGTAGCAGCGCCGGAATGAAAGGGCGGGGGAAACGGGAGATCCCCGAGAAAGCCGCCGACCAACGGCCTCGTCCGGCACGATTCCCACATGCGAGGTCCGGCCCCGCCGGGAATCGAACCCGGATCGCCTTTGTGGGAGGCGAATGGTCTAACCATTCGGCCACCGTTAATTATTCATTTAAGATCTTATGTTGGTTATTGTAGTAGATAAAGGGTCTGTGTGGCCTCCCTGTAGAAGGCGGAAACACAAGTACAAAGAGCAAGCAAGAAGTTGCGTCGCGGTCTTGCGTCCTTGTGTTTTTTTTTTTTTATGGAAGGATACTATAGGTGTTTCAGAGCAAAGCGAGCACCTTTGAAACCTTAGTTACTTTTATTCTTTTCAGATTATTTATAGTTTCCTGTAACGTTTTACTGTAAACAAAGCTACCTACTGAACACTCAAGTGTGTAGATTATATCTAACTCAAAATTGAACTTTTGAAGTAACAATAACTAACATTTTAAAATTATTATTCTAGACAAACTGCTCACTTTATAGTCAACGGCCTATAATAAAGACTACGTGTGATCGATTTATTGCATTTCGCGTTCGCATTCGGGAGGACTCGGTTTCGATTCCCGGCTCCGACCACACCGATTTCGATTTTCCATAGTTCCAAAAAAATCGCTCCAGGCGAACGCAGAGATGGTTCCTCACAAAAGGCCATGGCTGATTCCTCCCCCAGTTCCTGTTCCCGTGAAAAGTTGTGTGTAACCGTCTCTAATGGCCTCGCTTTCGACCGGACGTGAAGCCAACTCATTTATAAGCCAGGCATTACGTATTGGTCAGATGGCATCCGAACATTGTGTACAGTATAAGTTCTTGCTATTGTTTCTTATATGCGAACGCAGGGAGCATATAATAAGAGTTATAACACAACGTTAAATTACGAGAACTTCATTTTCGCCTAAGGATTCTGAATTCGGGAAGGAAACCTCTACAAACACGCTTATGGAAATTCACTCGCTGGAGTAGGGTAAATAAATATTTTGCTTAATGCTACATCCACAATGTATTCTCTACACGGATTATATTTACATTCAAATATAGTATTAGTTTCAGTAGATGTCCGAGAAGGCCATCAGTTGAAATTTCGAACACGGGTAGACTTACCTGGGCTAAAATTTCAAGCATCAAAAATTTGAAATTTTGCTGACCCTCGTGAATTTTCATATGCTCCTGAAGACTACAACAACAATGTAATGCGACTTTAGTTTTTACTCATTGATAGGTTTGTATTATCTTCATAATACAATTGTTGTTATTGCGTGTATCTTTTGATAATTCAAAATAAAATTAACTGTTTGTTAGTTACTTGCATTATTATAGATAACACGGAATTTTAGTTCGTTATTATTTCACTTTATGAATTATTTTTCTTGCATTAGTTGTCAATCTGAATGTCCTCAAGTTAGAGAAATATTTAGTATAGATTCTTACCAAAGACCGTATATTATAAGAACTATACAGTTACGCTGTTCTTTTGTTACATGACAATATTGAACGCGGCCATATTGCCGGCGATAATATGGGATTGTGTACCATACCGAAAAAAAAAAACATGTATTTTATGATCTTGAAAATACACTGGTAATAACATCGCATGTCCGTCTACATTGGTCATGCACCCCTTTATTCGTACGGAAACATTCGGCAAGGGTTGGTTCACAATTAGAAAAAACATTATCACAGGACATACAACATAGAAACTGTGCTGACCAGAAACCTAGTACATATTTAATTCACAATTGAATTCGTACTGTAATGATTAGCCAATTATATTATTTCAGTGAATCTGAAGCACTCGTAGTTGTAATTATGGAATACAACCGAAGGCGATTTGAACATCTTAGAAATTGAATCGTATTTGGAGGCAACAGGAAATATAAAAACAAAGATCCTATAAACTGCACACTGCAAAACATCAGTTACAATACAGGAACGTAGCTTTTAACTCTAAAATGTATTATTCTCACTCCGAGTTTTCGGAAATGCACCGGTAAATTCATCAATGGTTGAAACACAGATGTCCATCGGTTGATGCCATTACCGAAAATAGGTTGACGGTTTTTTAAAAATTTTCCTTTGAGATTTAAATGGGACGAATCTACTATTGTCATTTAACATTATATCGCGATAGAAATCCAAACTGAACACTTTGGTATCATATGTAATAATAAATGAAGTTTATAATTGAAATTTACATATTAAATAAGTAATTTATTTTTGCAGTAAGTACACATTTTACAACACGATTTTCCGTGCAGAAAATGGTAAGTTTGATTTCTTTGACCTCCAGAATTATTAAAGTTATTTAAAACGTTTTTGCGAGATTGTGTTCAAACTCACCGGATTTTCAGGTCGTTTTAACAGGCGGATACATCGATTCAATCGGTTGAGAGCAAAACAACAATTAAAAAACGTCCGGTGTACAAAGGTGGATGCATCTGTGAATTTCCGAATTCGCGGACTTTGTTTTACTATCGTGTATTTTGGAGGTTAAACCAACATGGCGGACATTCAGTAAATCCTTTGTTTTGATTGCTTTCTGTCCTATGCATCCGCACAAGAAACGAAATATTGTCATTTCCTATGTCAGCATCTCAATGCCCACGACTTATTTTAAGCAGCTGCGAATCACTTTGGTGGAATACACGGAAATCGGTTAATGTGAGTACGGCCTTAAGAATTCGCTTGTCCTTGAGCTACGAGGACCTGTGTGGACGTGTAAGTATTCCACTGCACGTATTCTATGTGAGTGGCTAGGTGTGTTTTGTTCAACGGAACGTCGGGTCACCTTCCAGCTGCTGGGGAACCCCCGTGACACCCATGAGCACCTACTGCCTGTCACGTGTACAGCAGCTCCAGGGGTGTAACATATGCAGACTTCAGACGTCCCACGACCGACGTTTGAGCGTCGGCCCAAACACGCAAATCAAGACGCAGCAGACGCAGTATTTCTCAGCTCTAGGGCAATGGTGGGATAGCGACCAATGTCCATTAAATGTTCCGCTCTGGATTGCGAGGTCCAGGGAAACAGATAGTAGATGCTGACTTCACTAACAGTGAGATTATGCATGTTTCAGTCGCTACCCCCGAATTTGCCCACTGACAGGAATTTTTACCCGTAAAGCTCGTTCTGGGTATATATTTCGGTCACTGGACAATGGGAAATAATTTACAATGCGTTATGCGTATTTCTGTATGCGCAGTAACCGATGCAATGTTATTTTTCGCATCGTGTGCGCAAATTATACACAACGCGTTGTGGGTTTTGTGGTTTTTTCACAACGTGTTCCAAGTATTTTGCATTTATCCGTTACTCAAACAAACCGTAGCAGCGGAGAATTGTGAGAATACTAGAAACATGTGGGTAAATAAAAAATACTCAAAACGCGTTGTGGGGGAAACAACAATACTAACAGTGAGTTGTGGGTAACTTGAAGTGTCCACAGTGCGTAAAAAATATCACACCTGCAAGGCTTATACATTTACGCTTGTTCGTTCACAATATTTCGTATACTCATTACTGTATTTGGTATAAAACTGCTTAAATAAATTTTCCTATCATTGCTAAGAGAAAAAGAACAGCCGATTTTTTAATACCGTAACACAAATGCGTAATACATTTTCACGGCGAGGAAATCCATTCCTTGGGCCATGATTGGAGTTGGAGCACGTCACGCGTGTTTTGTTTTATGCGAAAACGTCTACAAATAATCCCAATATAATTTATCTTTTAAAATAAATCACACTTGAAACTTCAACTGCATATTCTTACAAACACAGCAGGGACATGAGACACATGTTTTGAGGACTTTAAAAATGGCCAAAATTTTCTGTATCTGGAACATTAGCAATCTGATTTCTAAAATAGAAAAACAGAAGCATTCGTTCGATTGCTACGCCGTACTATCAACACATAGAACTGGACAGCATTTTGTAACAAAGAATCAACCCTCAAAATCAAATTAAGAAAGTGCGGCCTAGTTATATCATTATTATGACGTTACACATTATAATAAGATTGTCAAATTCTACTAAAATTCTGCAAATATTTTTCTGAATGTTAATTGTAATATAAGTTGGTTCTCTGTCGCTTAACATTGTCCAATTACATGATAAATCTCAAAATCCCATTAAAAAAGGAAATAACAAAAACACTGCCACGCCAATTTAATGCCCTGCTCATAGAGGCACACGTCAGTCTTGTCCGTACGGCTATCTTTTTATTGCCTGCAGCGGATAAAAAAGTGGGTGTCGAGGAGTTATAATAAAGTTTCTTTAACCTACAATAAAAAAATATTAGTCAGTTGTATCAGCATTTTTATGGAACTATTAAATGTACGGCGCATTTGTTTGGTACACCGTCTTCAGAGCCCCGACGACCTACTGTGTACCTTCTACTCTATGATGTCGACCACAGAGTCAGGCATAGTTTATATCTGCCCGCGTAGTTTCAGTCACGCACAAGTCATTGTGTCATGACAAGTTTTTAAAGATTTTACTGTCCGTGGCGGCTCGTCGACGTAAACTAGCCACTTAGAGCCTACAGCTTGGCCCTGTTCCGCTCAAGGACGTTGCCTAAGCCAGCTCAGCACCGATTGGTCGCTCCACCAGGCAACAGTGTAAACAGCGCGAAAGATAAAGCATATCAGCCATGCCTAACCTGTTTCGTATAACTTGGGTAGCATTTAACAGCTACTTGGGCAACAACCACGGGTATTTTATGGTATGTCTCACAATGAAAATCCTCTTTGTGTTCCCACTGGGTTACATTAACTACGTTTAGAGTAACAACTCAATCCACATGGAATTAGAAGTGGACTGAAGAATCCTGATTCAAATTTGACTTTAAACACCTTCCTAATGGATTGAAGTAAGAGTGGAGTGAGTAATCCAGTCCAGTCGGCGAGGTGGACTGGAGTGTAGAATCCTGATTGACAATTTATTTTACTTTATAGGACTGAACTAAACGCCACATTAATCGTTTCTTTGTTTATGTAAGAGGTTAGAATCGTCCTGGGCTAGCTAGTTAAAACTGTTTTACGTTACAAAAAACATTTGGAAGTGCAAAAAAAAAATCAAAATAAATATTCCGACTAATAAATGCAAACAAAATATGTAGCAAATATTAGCCTCTTGCTGTTTTGACAGTCATTTGTTCTGTAGTTAAACGTTTCGCAGGATATGTCTCCAGACACGGATTCAGTTAATGTTTACAAGTCAATCTGGATCGAAAAATTTACTATAAATGCATTTAAGTCCAAAGCACTTGAAGTTCGCTCCGCGTTGAATCCAGTCCAAGTTCAGTCCAGTCCGGAATTTTACTATGAAAGCACTAATTGTGTATGAGAGAAGGCCGGGGTGAAGGTTTGGCCGGCTGCTCGACTAGCGAGACATGCCTGTCGCCCGACCGGCCCGAAGAATGGATGAGGTGAGTGTGGAGCACCAACAGAATGAGAGACACAGGGACAACGGGAGTTCCCCGAGAAAATCCGCCAACGGTAACGTCCGCAATGTTTCCCACATGCGAAAAATTTGGGGATCGAACCCGGAACGTCTGGGTGGGAGGCAAGAGGTCTGGCCACTCGACCACAGCGGCTTCCAGTGTGTCACAGTGCAATTCTTAATTTACAGTAGGCCCTATAGATGGTGAAATGGGCACTGAATGTACATTTAAGAACTATAATTATCGATTGACATAGTATGAAAACTGTTCAAAATTTAAAAACTGCCCTCAGAACTGTAAAATTTTACTGAAATTATGCGAAACAAAATATAGCAACAGAATAATCCTAAAGTTAGGTTATATTTATAACACCGGTCAATATTATTTGAGGCATCCGATATTAGAAGATGAATTGAGATTGATGTCTGATACAGAAGGGCATGCTCGTAAATGACAAAGGACGGTGTATGACATCAGTAAGGTAACACAAAAAAAAACAGACACAAGCATTATAGCAACTTAGTGACACAGATCCAGTGAAACGATCAATGATAACTCAGACCAAACATGCTTAATCAGATTTAAATATGGAGAGCGAGGTGGTCAACGCAGATTCTTGATATCCTCCTCATCCAGCATGTTGTCCACTAACCTAGATCTGCGTGGACGTGCATTATCTGTCAAGAAACGAACGACTCACAAATGACACCACATCTAATTGGTTTTCTCCTATCCTTTAATTGATTTAGACAAATCTGGTAGTTAATGTTGAGCAGTAGATAAGTCTAATTGAATTACAATTAAAACCACCCTGTGTTTACCGCCTTCGGGTAGAGTCACATTGTGTATGAGAGAAGGCCGGCTGCTCGACTAGCGAGACATACCTGTCGCCCGTCTGGAACGAAGAATGGACAAGGTGAGTGTGGAGCAGCAACGGAATGAGAACGGACAAGGGAAATGGGAGTTTCCCGAGAAAATCCTCCGGCGAACGGCGACGTTCGCCATGTTTCCCACATGTAAAAATCCGGGAACAAGCCCACCGACGATCGAACCCGGATCGCCTAGACGAAACGTCTAACCCCTCGACCACTGCGGCCCAATATAAGTCTAATTACGTTGAACAAAATGAGCAGAATGTCATTGGTAACCAGCCTAAACATGACACCTTTAATAAGACGTGAGTTGATAAGAAAAGTTTTCATTACCTACTGAAAAAACTACATCAACGACGACAGTTAATTATCACGCAACAGTTTAATTGCAAGTCTCACTTCAAAGGTGTGTTATCCATGAACGACCTGATTAAGGAGAAAATTGTGGACATTCGCCGTCGCAGTGCTTTATCATCCCAGAAATCTAAGAGTGGACAAAAATAATACCAATTTTGGTTGTGTGCAATACTTACAATAGAAAAAAACATGAAAAATCTCACAAGGAATTATGTGAAATCGTAAACAATAGATACAAATAAAATATTTAAAACGAATAACTAATCAAAACGAAAGTTTAAAAAAATAATAATCAATAAGGACACCGCGACAAAGACTGCATCCGAATTCTGTTCACGTACATACACAGTTCTAGGCACCATGTGACGTCACCAAGTATGTACCAGCCATGTCCGTACCTTAAGTACACGAATTTTCTTACTTGTTAGGTGTTTCAGCATACTAGCTTCGGCCGCCATATTTGTTTGAGCTTATCTTTATATTATGTGGGGCGATGAAAAGTTAGCATGTATTTTCGTAATGTCTTTCGCTGTATGTAAATAAATATACGCCATAAATTTTTCTTGCGCCTTGTAAATATTTTTCGGCAAATTAATAATGTAATTAGTTATATTTTTATCACTGTCAAGCTAATAATTCTTTTTTTAATATATTAGTTCTGCACTTTAAAAACTTGTAGTAATTTATTTTTTATTTATTTTTTTTTTCAGTTCCCATTCCGTACGATTTTGTAAATATATGTACTCGCTCATAGTTCCATTTAGAATGTTCTTAATTTTTTGTTAGTTCCCGATATTGCCTCCAGAGTATAGTATGGAAAGGTATTGACGTGTCCGAATAATATGGACAAGGACGTACCAGGGGCTATAGGCTGTTCAAAATAAACTGAGTACTGCTTACAATTTTCTACGAGCCGTTATGTCTCCATCGTTACTATTTTAAATACGAAAATTTCCGTGTAACTAAAAACTGGCATAAACGTTTCACAACTTTCAAAACTTTACTTCTATAGCCTCAAATAAAACTAATTTTTATAATTATAAGTGTTGGGAAGTGCTCACTTTAAAGTGAACCACCTATATAGTTACTTGGCGAGTATAAACTGGATGTTACTATACAGTCTAAAACAGCACATCATACAATTACTGAGACGAAGACAATTAGACAGACCTAATTTTATTTTCCAGGTTTTACTTGTAGTCTGCTTGAAGACGATAGCAGATGTCAGCTCCCGAAATATCGCTACAAGTTCGTTTGTGGAAATCGACTGTGTTCTTCTATCTCCTCATCGTTGGCTGTTCTAGTGCGTGTGACGTCACCGTGATGTCGTGCTGCCTGGTGTGTAACGTATGTTTGGCTAATATCTCTTCCCGCCAGAGTAATGACATGAACATATTTCAGTTTGAAACAGAATGGTGTTTTTCCCCACACATCAATTTTTATTCTTTAATACAGTTTATTGTTAAAATCGCGGAGATTTAAAGTCTGGTCACACATAATCCAACGACAAATGCTACAAAACACTCCGGTTACTTCAAGAAATAATAAGCTGAAAGTTAATTTAGTGTTGAAATTGCTTTACCAATGTTATTTACAATTTAATTTTAAGTTAAAATCGTTATATTTATGTTACATTTTTCAAATGATTAGAATGTGTTTATGATGCTACTATTCTGGGATATCACGAAACTGTACAACGTACTGCAAACATGGTAAAATTTTACCTCTTCTTGAAGGCTGGTCGTTGTTCACGTGATTGACAACTATGGTCAAGAGGTGGCCATGGATGCGCCGAAAAGCAGTGAACCCATATCATTTCAACATAACTATGTACAGGAAAGTATTACAGGGTTGGCACCGACAGAACATGAAGCAATCAGAACTGATATTTATTGTTTTTAGCAAATGGCCAATATATCATGCTGCACATTGCTCAGCTCTCTGTAGCACGTCCATAAACAACTTTGACAAAGTTTACTTATTTTATGTGGCGATTGAGATGGCCAGTTGATGTCTCCAAAGCGTGAGATCACGTTGTTGAATAACCTCTCTCACAACAGTTGCATCGTGGCCCTCGCTTTATGGCGAGTGGCTCCATCCTGCTGAAAACGTTTGCTGCGTCCTTCTCGACAGCTAGTAATAACGACAGTTGCATCATGTCGCGATGTCTGTCATCGTTGGCTGTAACAGCGTTCCCAATGTCATCTTGAAAGAAGTAAGATCCAGTGATGCAATTTGCATACAATTCACACTTTACACGTAGGAGACGATCATGAATAACCAAGGGATTCTTCGAATCCCACGTTCTGCAGTTTTGTTTATTGACATAACCTACGAGATGAAAAAGTGCATCGTCAGTCATTACGACCCTTGACAGGGCAACTGTGGATCGTCGACCGCAAGCTACAATACTGTGCGCACAAACTGCACCTTGTTACCGTGATCAACCACTGTTAACTGGATCTCGTGAGGAAAACAATGCAAATATTTTGACAAATCCGACGCACTGATGAGCACGGCAGTCTTAAGTTGTTGGGAACGTTAGCAAGTGGATGTTCGAGAGCTTAACTGCTACACGTTCACGCTCAAATGCTATGTTCTTCTCAGATCTTGCAGAACAATTTCGACCACTTCGGGGCTGGTCGGCAACGGTTCTTCTCTCAAGAAAGAGCACATCTCTCTTAATCACGTTCTTTGACCATGTAACACGTACAGTAGCTACATGGAATTTCCGTTTATAGCCTACTCGTCGGGCAGCAATTACAGAATCATCATTTACGAAGTAAAGCTGTATTACGGTCACTGTTTCTTGCACCTGTCTACATATACATTGTAACTCGTGAATCTGGACGTCGACCATAAACAACAGAACATAAAATTAACATTCTTTCATTTTTTGTCATCTGCAAATGGGTTGACTACTTTTGGCGCACTTTGGATTAAGTAACGAGGTTAGCATGGCCATGGCAAAATTCCAGTTTGAGGAGTTCAAACTGCAACTCTAGTAAAGTTTTCAAACGTCTTATAATTCACAAACTAGAGCATGATTTGCTTGTATGATTTTACACATAACATGATTGTCGAGCAAACACGGTCAAGTAAGTAAACAGCTACTATTTTTTTTCTTTTTTGCTACTTCAATATTTTACGCCGTAATCGGTACTGCCACCATTTCAAAAGCGACGGAGCAGTAAGGTCGACTTTTAAGCGCACATCAAATGCCGCGTCGCCTCAACGAGCCAAGCGCTGAACTAGCGTGCAAGCTTCCCGCCGAACTGTTTTTACTATGGGACACTAAGCGGTGACCATATAATTGTATTGGTGGAAAGTCTGCAACTAAGTTCAGTGTAGGTCGCAATCTGAGTTTCACCTTTCGCCTATCTACCAAAGTGTTTTGCTTGACCCCCTTGTTGTTTGGCTGTAGTTCGTCAAGTTACCCAGAATGTTGTACTTTTTGGCGCTGTAATCCGGGCGGTCGGACTCAAACTCCGCCCACTTTTTTCCGTTGTTAACATTATAAAGTATATAAACATTTCTGGAGCCATTATTTAAAATTGTGAGCGAAGAAGTATTTCATAAATTGATTAAAAAATACGTTTTGATAAATTGTTTATCTTAGTGGGAGGGAAGTGGGCGGAGTTTGAGCTCGACCGTCCCAGATTACAGCGCCAAAAATGTATAGCATTATCGGTAACTTGGTGAACTGCAGCCAAACAACAAGGTGGTCAAGTTTCCAGGCGAGTGTCCAGACCTGTTCTTCTACGGCCGTGGTTATGGCTCAACTTTAAGCTGGTACTTATGGAGATAACTTGGTTCTTCGGCA
This sequence comes from Medauroidea extradentata, assembly GCA_003012365.1. Lineage (NCBI taxonomy): Eukaryota > Metazoa > Arthropoda > Insecta > Phasmatodea > Phasmatidae > Medauroidea > Medauroidea extradentata. Next base: position 24,706 of record PNEQ01001218.1, read on the forward strand.
ATGTTCTGTTTTTGCACCCGAATTCCTCTCCATAATCACCAGCATGAAATAGGCCTCATTATCGATATTAGCAGAAATTTTCCCTTCCCAAACTTGTCTGTAAGAAATAAGATAATCTTACTTACGTATAATAGAATTTGCCTTAATTAAGCTAACCTAAACTGAGCTAAACTAGTCTAACCTACCACATCAGCTCTCTTTAATTGTAAAAACTCACTACTCCCTTTCGCATTCATTTTCTAAGGAAGAGATAAAAACTATTCAATCTCTCTCACACTAAGAAAAAAAAACCTAAATTTGTTAAACATTATTATAAATTAAATGCGCATATTTATTAACAACATATTTTTTGAAAATTATTAAGATTGTTTAAACGGGTTCAAATGTCCGATTCATAAAAATCGAGTTACGACGTTTTACAGTGAAGGTAACGATATATGTGTTGAAAGGGACTGGGGAAGGGTAAGCCTAGCCGAAAGCGGATGAATGCGGTGCTGCCACGACTCTGCGCCGTCTGGCAACACTGTTGCTGTTCTGGGTGATAGCGGCACACCTGCGGCTGATGCGGTGAGAGGTCCAGAAGGCTGGCGTGACGGGGTGACTCCAATCCGCGGCTAGCTAGCCGTAATGAGATGTAATGACGTGCGTCGCTGTCAAACTGGGACGCCGCTCTCTCTTCTCTCTCTCTCTCTCTCTCTCTCTCTCTCTATCTCTCTCTCTGCACAGCTCTCTTGCGAGTCGCGCTCAGGGCTGCCACATTGTAAAGTTGTAACAAAATCGGTATAATTTGACTGTCCTTTGTATCGTCTTTAAGTTCATGAAACATTAAAAATAAACTGTACAAGTAAATGGCTGAACAAAACGTAAAAAATGACACAGTTCATGAAAAAAAAAACTCTTCGAACTCTTTTTTGAACGCGGTGTCTGGAAGTTAGTTTGGAAAACTGCAGACAGGGACGTCACCAAGCACAGTTGCTGAAAATGACGGCGAACCAGTCAGAGAAATCATTCTGAGCGCTAGAATTTGCCCGATGCCAATTGGAAACTGATAGCAGGAATTTCATCTTTCAACAAGATCGCGCCCCTCCAGATTTCTACAATTCTGTACGAGATTATCTGAATGCAACGTTGCCACGTCGCTCTTACTGCCCGTGCTGCGGCCGATGACCTGGCGATAAGTCCAGTCGCCGCCGTGGTCGCCAGATTTGATGCCCTGCGATTTCTTCCTTGGTTTCTACTGTTCTTGCGATAATTACTTTTTTTTTTAAAGCTTAAACGAGAGCATATATCAATATGTTTGGTATTTTTGTTTAAAATGCCGTGATAGCTAAATTTTTCAAAGCAAGAAATTATACGGTTTCGACTAAAAATTCAAATTACCAGAATTTCGTTAGTTACATAATTAGCTAAAACCAGAGCACATTCTGACTTACAAAATCAGCCAACATAGAGAAGACGATTTTAAACAAAACTGACCAATAGAATTCTGATATCTGCTCTTGTTTAGGCGTAAAAAATTAATATCTTTAAAAAAAAGTAGAAACTAGAGAGCATGGCCTGGGCGCCTTCTACCCGCGCGTGAGAGGCTTAAAATGGACGGAGCAGCAAGGTCGACCTTGAAGCGCGCATTAAATGCCGCGTCGCCTCAACGAGCCAAGCGCTGAACTAGCGTGCAAGCTTTCCGCTGAACGGTTTTTACTATGAGACATTAAGCGTTGGCCATATAATTTTATTGATGGAAAGTCTGCAACTAAGTTCAGTGCAGGTCGCAATCTGAGTTTCACATAGCCTACGTCCGGTTAGTACATTTTGAAGTACTGCAATCTGAAAAGGCCGTTTTTAGCCATGTTGGAGGGCTTAGAAACAGTGTTTTTAATGAGCATGGTGTATTAACAATGAGGTTCCGACCTTGTCTGAAGTGTGTTTTCTTTTCGTAAGTTGGCACAATGGGTACACGTGGAATAACTTCGTAGAAAAAACCTGTTTACGAACACGCTGAAACGCATTTGAAGCGTGAGGTAGGTGGCCTCCTTAAGGATGGTTTATGTTCCTCCTTTACCACAGAACCTCGAATACTTGCGGCACAGCTTCGCAGCAGCTGTTCTTACTGTTACTCCAGATATGTCGTGTCGAGTATTGGACTACCGACTAGATGTGTGCATTGTGAGGAAGGGCGGACACACAGAAAATTTGTAAACGTTGTGAAAAATCTTGAAGAGTTCGTTTTTCACGTACTGTATCATTCGTTACGTTGCTCTGGGCCATGTATCTCTACCGGTTTTTTTTTTTTCAAAATGTTTTGTGGATTCTATAATTAACCTGTACAATACACTCTAAAATATAGTTTGTAAATTTATTAGACGTGCGTAAAGGAGCGCTAAGAAAGTAGGTATGGTAGAATTGTTTCCCAGACATCCATGGTAGCACTCCTAAACTCTTTATAAAACAGTCAAATGTATACTAAAGTTACCAGACTTGTATTGTAACAAGTGAAAGTTTGCATATTTACAAGGCGGAAGTATAATAACTGTCCCATACTGCGTCTGGGATAATAACTTCCTAACAATTTTTTTACAGTGTAGTATTCAAATAATCCTTTTTAACAATTTACGATTTGCAAATTACTGTGCATGATGGATACTACAATGAAAGTATATATTACTAGTGCCATCTATTTCGGAGATTTTTAACCTGCATCCAAAATGTAACAGCAATATTTATTGGTTAATGTTGGTTCTACTGCGTTTAATGTTAGCAATTTTTGATCTGTATGATTGCACCCTTTCTACTGTTGTTTTAATTATTCGTAAGTTTATCTAAAATAAAAAAAAATATCTAATTAGTATTGTACTCGTCTTATTCCTTTTGTTTTACTGCTTTGTATAGCAACGAAATTTTTTGTATGATTTTCAGAACCCAGTTGTATTACGTAAAATATATTGTTGGCAGCACTGCTCGCGCTAGTAGTCTGCTGCCCCTAGGGTCCTTCAAAATGAGGGGTGCTCTGCAAGGTGGAACCTAGGCAGCAGAGTGATGTAATAATAAACATGTTTGAAGGAAGGACAGATGTCCAACTTAAATTTACAAGTTTTGTAATTTAAAATATTTGAATTTTTTATTATTAATATTCTCACCTCCCACCAAGGCAATTCGGGTTCAACTTCCGGCGAGGTCGGTCAGGGTCGATCTCTGGATTTTCGCATGTAGGAATCGTATCGGACGATACCGCTGGTCGGTGGGATTTCTCGGAGATCTCACATCATGCCTCATCACCAGTGTTCAAGACCTAGACGTTAAGTGAGGACCAAAATGTCTTCATTATTGAAATTTTGAATACGTCAGAGCATAGAGTAAGAGACTGTGGTTCATTTGATTCAGTATTGGTGGAATGATTGCGTTAGTACGTCTGTGAAGTACCCCTTTCTTTTTAACGTAACTGCTCAGATAATTATCAACATATGCACTGCGTTTGTTCTTCGTTAGTTATCGTTCAGTGGAGATCAAGGAAGGCACATCATAACATGTATTTCTTGTTGTAGGATATTTGTCTTCAGCTTTTAAATTCTGAACGAAAATGTATTTGCAGAATCTCTAGACCGTAACTATTAAAAGTTGTCAACAGCATTAACATACTTTTATCCTTGCATTTCATTGTATAGGTTTTTGTTACGTACTTTTCCCCCACATACGTAGTAAACATAAAGTGTAGTAAATATACGCATAAAAGAAGTTATGACTACGCTCCAAGTCCTAATTTTAAAAACCTGGAAATTCGATGCATGCCAACAGTGACTTTCTGCCAGTAATTACTTAATTTGTAGTACTTTACTCTAAACAAATAAATTGTATTAAAATATTAACCAAATATTTATATAGGTATGAACGTGTCCTTGTTAATGGCTGGGCCTCTAAATTGACTTAATTACGACAACTAACAAAAATATATGTTTGGCCGCGATCTTGGTTCCCAGAGGTGGTTAGCAACCAATGGAAATTTTTATCATTTGCCTTGTTTGTGAAATGCAGGTAAGAAAGAACATATAGGGTATTGTAGTAATTTAAAGTGAGATCAGCTTACGAATCAGGTCATAAAATCCTATCGTGTTAGGGTCTATACACAATTGATTACTTTAAAATTTGACTTTACGTTTCTGTTACTAAAGTATTTTGTCAATACACAATAAAAACGTAAAGTTAAAGTAACGACAGTTGGGAAACTATTTTAGAAACAGTTTTTTAAAACGGAAGACTTGTGGTATAAATCATTATGCATTTGCCTTAAAAGGATATTACGAAGATATTGAAAAATAAACCCAGTTATTTAAATATTTTACATTTACGATAATATTTTTCAGAACAAAGCAACGCCATATATTGACGAAACTTACAATTCATCTACAAATACTCCTCAAATTCTATTTGCAAGTTTTTCCGAATACATTTAGACTATACCTATCTGTTACATGTTTCATGAATTCTTAGTACTGGAGAATAAAACGATGCACAGAAATAAAGAATTTATTATAACATACATAATCAGCTGTTCTATGGAAACAGTCATCTTGACTTTGACTTCATGTTTTTAGTTGGTCGGAAACGTAAAGTTAAGGCTGCTTGACTTTACGTTTGGCGGTGCCATTGTGTACGACCTCATGAGAAGCCATGTATTAAAAGCTATCGTAAAGTCAAATGTTTAAGTCAAATGCTAAAGTTTTCAATTGTGTATAGGGCTTTACTGGGACAATTTATGGCTATCGTTATATTCTCTAACATTTCAAGCTGGATTCGAATTTGGGAGAACCTGTGTTTAATCCCCGGCTCAATCCATCCTTTATGTAGGAACCTTATATTATGACCTCGCTGTCGAAGAGACGTAACGTCAAATGAAAATATCAATTAAATTCTCTAAAATTAATTTTTGCAGGATTGTCCCAACTAGTATTTCCAGACTGATATGTAAGTGGAAAAATTTCGTCAGTAAAACTTTTACAGGGACGTGGAGCGGACTGATATTATTATGTCACAAAATGACTGACTTCCGCTCAAACTCCTGTACGGTCGCGTGACTGCACGACAGGTAAAGCGTAGGGGCGACAAGCCGCTCATAGCACATGCGAGTTTCACCCTTACCGCTCACTTCCTTCTATATGCTGGACATATTTCAACAGCCGTGGCTGCTGATGATCCACATATCACCAAGAACAGTTTAGTTACACGGGAGGTCAGATACGCGTTTAAAGGCGGTTACGCAACTGAAAACTTATACAATTTTGTATTTAACATTTGACTTTAAGACAGCGAGTGAGTTTGGTTAGCATTTAACATCGAGGGCTTTAGCGTTGGTGAGGGATGTCATGAGGTGAGTATGTATCAGCAACGGGAATGAAAGGTCAGGGGAAACGGGAGATCCCCGAGAAAAACCGCCGACCAGCGATTCCCACGTGCGATAATCCGGGGACGGAGCCCACCGGGAATCGAACCCGGATCGCCTTGGTAGAAGGCGAGAGGCGTGACCCCTCGGCCACCGCTGTCCCAAGTGATTTAGACGCTCAGAAGTGACGGAGCTATAAGGGTGATCTTGAAGCGCGCATCAAACGTCGCATCGCCTCAATGAGCAAAGTGCAGAACTAGCGTGCTAGATTACCGACGATACATTTGTATCATGGTCCTTTAATAAGCGATGACCATATAATTTTATTGGTGGAAAGTCGTAGCACAGTTTAATGCGCGTTTATATCTGCCTTTCACATAAATCCCGTTATAACATCTTGAAGTACGCCAATGTGAAAAGGTTACGGGATGGGGGAGTGTATGTTTTAATGATCATGGTCCGTGTCAAAAATGTGTTTCATTTTCTGACATTAGCACAAAGGTCTTATGTCGAACAGTTTCGTAATTTTTTTTACGAACACACTGCAAAACATTTTAACGCATAGTAGGATTAGCAGCACTTCGTCTGTTAAATCAGTGTTTGCACGTGTAGCTGTGTATCCGTAAATATATGTTTTAGGTGAACGGGTTTAGCTAGGAAAGGTACAATATTATTCTCTCTAGACATCACGTTCCATCTTTGTCCTATCGGGTATTACTAAAAGGCAAATAAGTAGTTTTTAAAAAACGCATTCTTAGGACTTTCGCTGCTCACAAAAGTACAATCTGGCGTTTTAAGTTCTGGCTTTCGACACGTGAAATAATATCGTACTGTAGCAGATCTGATTCGTGTGCTATCGGACGTCACTGTAAAAAAAACTTCCTAAAATGTTTAGAAAGTAATTAACCTAAACGCAGTATGGGACAGTTACCATACTTCCGCCTTGTAAATATGCAAACTTTCGCAGTTGTTACTATACAAGTCTGGTAACTTCAGTATACATTTGGTTTTTATAAAAAAAAAATAGGAGTATTACCATGGACGTCTGGGAAACAATTCTACCATACCTGCTTCCTTAGTGCTCCTGTACGCACGTGTAGCAAATTTACAAACTATTTTTTTAGAGATGGGTGTTCTAGTCTTGGAAGTGCATGGGCTGTAAGGCCGACACTTGCTAGCTCAACACTTACCCCATAACCTCTAAGCGCAAGCTACTCAACTGACTTCTATCTCCTCCTCGAGGACTACTCATAACTGTGGAGAGTGTATGGCGACCTCGAGCTGAAAGACACGACACTGACCCAGTAGGGAAGGCCGACCGACGCACGTTGGGTGCGTGAGGCGGCTGCCGAGTGGCCCCTCGCAGAGTGCGTGAGCAGACCACGTGCTTCCTGCCGACATCACAAGTTACTTATAATAATTCAAGACTGTTGTATTGAAAATAAAGCCGAACTATAATTGGAGAACAGTGTGGACGTCACTCATGTACGTTGACTACCTTTCGAATAAACTTGTGTTGGCCAAAACTCTGCACATAGATAGGTGACTTTGGCAGATGGCCCCCTTAACGGAGAGTGTTAAACAATTTTATTATATTTTCAGTTTTGAGCCGTAACATTTATTCAAATTGTATCATCCAAATTTTCTCAACGAAAAAGCATAGTATATATTCATGGTAAACTGCTTGACGTAAATAATAATGGGATCTTTAATATAATTTGTCATGCAGAATCATGCGAAGAGAAGTCTTGAAAGTTAACCTATAATTCTCTTGCCACGATTCTGCATGACAAATTAATGAAAGCTTCCATTATTATTTATGTCAGGCAATTCACCAAAAATAGGTATATCCTGTGCTTTGTCGAAGAGAAAATTTTAATAGTACAATTTTAATAAATGTTATGGCTGGAAAACTGAAAATACAATACAGTTGCCTAACTCTCCCCCTTAAGGCCCAAATCCTACTAACGTTAAAATATTTGCTCTTCTTGGTCTCAGTAAATATTCAAGTAAAATAACTCTGCTTTGAAATCAAACGCTAAAGACTGTAAGATGCGCGGCTTGTTATGTTCTCAGAGCTGAAAATATACCGTTTAGGCGCTCATTAATGCCTTCTTTGACAACCAAGGGGGGGGGGGAAGTAGCCATGACTATCACGCCTCCATGCCCCTGCAGCTTCACCGTATACGAGTGACGTCTTAAGCCGATTGTACAATCGTGCGACACTGCGTCAGCGACACTGCGGCAAAAGTGACTAACCAATTAGAAGACAGCAAGCAGACGAGAGCGATGCGAAGGGCTGCGATAAGACGTGTTCTATCGCAGTTGCGAAATTCACATGCGGACAGGAAGGAAAGGAATAACACAACAGTGTTTGTAAACAGAAACGACAAAGAAGAAGATTATTAAAACACCATCACATTTGTAAATAAACATCGAAAGATACGCGAAGGTGCCCATTTAATAATATAGTACGTTATTTTAACAATCAAATAAACTTAACATTCGACCAAAACACGTTTAACCAAGATATTTACTTGGTGTGTGTTCAGGAGAGCTGTTAATTGAAAAAGTTCGGGAGCGGGAATCTCTTTATAACAACTCAGTGAGAGGAAAACACATTGAACATAAATAAACAAACCACAAAGGCGCGCGTATTCAAATCGGCAATCGGGATTCATTTGTTCATTTTCGTTACTATATCTGACAAATGATGGCACTAAAACAATTAAACGCGTCGTCACTGTCGCATTATTGTAATATAGATTTACAACAAGTAGTGTGCGAAGTTTAAAGGCCTTCGCATCGTCGGTGGTCGCTGTCAATGTATGTCGCATAATTGTAAAATCGGCTTTAGCCTGCACCGTCGCCAATAATCGCACGGAGATGTACCATAAAACTGTGTTTTCCTTCAACGTCACGTCCCTTTCGCGATAGTACGTACCATCACGGGCCTGTCTGCAACCAGCATCGCATCAGTGAACGAGAGACAGTCCCTCAAGAGTCGCTGAACTTGCCCGCGCGTAAAGAGGTCGGCGAAGATATGGCGGTGTCCCACATAGACTCGGTATCGAAGGAGATCCTCAGATATACGCATAGAAACCACGTGACCAGCGACCAAGTCTGAGAACAGGGTGGTCGTTACTCGCAGAGAGAAGTGGGGCCGCGTCTTGGCTACATGCCGTAGTAGGCACTCCGGCTGTCCAGGTTCGTGGATAAGACATACTGGACGTCTTCTACGCCGTCGATCACCAGCTGCAGTAGTAGCCCATGCGTGGCGACCAAAGAGTGCATCAGGACGACCTCCTGCGTCCCTGCCTGTGCTCTCCGAGCTCTGAGGGTGCCACAGATAACTGGTGAGTGTGGTATAGTAGCATGATCTTGTAATCCTTTAAACGGGAATGTTAAACAATTTTTTGATTTTTCGAACCATAAAATTTATTCAAGCTGCATATCAAAATGTTCTCTTCGACAAGACATAGGATACATTCGCAATAAACTGCTAGATATAAATAATAATGGCCTCATTAATTTGTCATGCATAATCATTACAAGTCCATTGTAAGACGAACATATGACACTAATATGATCTCCAAAATTCATCACAAATATCTTCTTTGCCACAACATTGTCACATTTACCAGAAATATTTTGTAACAGAAGTTATTGCACAAAATTTATTAATTACATTTAGGATCTAGCTCACTCCCTTAAGGCGACCTCCTAAATTGACATATTTTGAAATTTCGAGAGCTAGAAGAGAGAAAATAGGCTACTAAATGCCCTGTCACTCTGTTCAATTATTGTTTCCAACTATATGTTACACTAAAGTTGGAAGACTATTATCTGACGAAATGTATTCATCAAACTTCTTTGTCAAATAAAGTTGGTCGGTAACTATCAAATAAAGTATGTCTGAGATCATCACACTGTCAAATATTTTCTTGGAGCTCGTGTTATCTAACCTAAATGTTAGGTTGTGTTAGAATAGTAACAAAGTATGCTACACATTTTATAAACAGTGACAAATAAATTGGTAAGCAGTATTACTTCAATTGGGCTTTTAGAACCAAACCTAATTTAAAACAACTTATGTTTTCCAACATTTTCTCAAATTTTGTATTTTAATTTTAATGAAATATTTTAAATTTATAACCACAATTTATTTTAATAGTAAACACATTAAACACATTAAGTGCATATTTTATATTTATACACATTTAACAGTAATCAGCACACAGCCTGTCAATCAATTTAAATTACATCGAATTGCTTTACCTTTACTTTAAAACTACAGTAATATTTTCGTTTCAAAACATGTGTGGAAGAATGGATGTTATAATATTTCCTGTACAGAGCGTGCGATAGCCATTGGCTAAGACATCCAACATATTTTATAACCCGTCAAATTCGCAAATATCGGATGAAAACGAAATCCATCAAGCTTCTGACGATAAACATGGCTTCGATAGTGACGTTTTCATGACGTTACTGGCACCAACTTTCTTTGACCAACTTTGAGGCGATTGTATGAAAAAAAATTTGATAGTGTGATAGGGCCTTAAGTGCGACAGACCACGTGCATCACACCTCATCCGTAATATTAATATTTTTGTTAACGTTCTACATCAAGGTTTTCACACCTAAAACGGACCGCAAAAATACTTATCCTCGTCATTTTCGGCAGCGAAAAAATTAACTTTATATATTACTGGAGGACATAAATTATGTATAGATAGGCCTACGTGTAACGTTGTTTGAATGCTGTTCCTAGGTATAAGGGTATTAAGATACAGAATTAAATCTTGGTAATTTCACGTAAAATTTTCTTTTAAAAACACAGTTACTCAAGGATATGCAAAAATTGAGGAATATTCAAGAATTTATTTAACGCAATCAAATTTTACGTGAAATTACAAAGTGCCAATCTGTAAATCAATATACCTATTTACGTTCACTGTAAATTATTTCATTCGTATTGTTTGAATAGTTTTTATTTTGGGTAAGTGGCGAGAATAGTCATATAGTTACTTTGACATGCGCCTGTACTAATACTATGTAACCGAGACATATTTTATTTGTGGGAAATTATGATTAATGTAATGTGTAAGAGTTTGACTATTTGCGGTACAGTTAAAAATTACGAATTTTTCGGTGCAGAGCGACCTTAAGTGGAACAATGGTGAGAGACTCGCCTCGCATACGTGAGGACACGGGTTTGATTCCAGGTTCCAATCATTCTGATTTCGATTTTTTGAAATCATCCATATGGATCCTAGGAGATTTCTTTAAAGGTGGTTCGAGAAAAGTGAGCAATTTTGAAACTTTGTTTAATTTTTTTCATTCAAATAATTTGTATTTTCCTACAATTTTAAATATAAACAAAGCAACTTAAAGCCCGACTTCAAGGTCACGCTTGTAATTCTCGGCCGCTAGTCAGCGTGACGATATCGAATGTGCGGAGCTCGAGCGCACGAGCCAGCAGGCGACTTCATGTGTCAGTCAACTAGGGCAGGTGGAGTGCGACGTTGCCACGATAGTATAGTGGCTGTGATCTAGGCCCGAATATATATCTTGCTGACTCGTAGTCTCAGTGGAGAGTGGAAGCATAGTGATTTTAATACAGTACACTTTAGCAGAGCACACATTTAGATGTCTTGGCTTCCGCACACACAGTATGATGCCGGAATCACAGTAGCACGACGGATGCGATGCGAATTAAAAAACTAATCGGTTAATAAGAGTCGAGGCTTCTATGACATCAGTGCAAAAGCCTTGACGCTGATTAGCTGAATAGTTATTTAATTCACGTCTATTGTGATTCCAGCACTATGTTAACTTTAGCGTTGGAGAAGTGAACCATTTATCAAGTACAAATACTTTGTTCGAACCATTTATCTAACTTAGTACAAATACTTTGTTCTTCGTTGCTAAAGGCTTGTTTGCTATATATGCCGCCACTCGGATATCTGCATGTGGGAATCGTGCCTGGACGATGCCGTATGTAATTGGGATTTTCTCGGGATACTACCATACTACCACTTTCCCCGCCCTTCATACCATATCCATATCATGTAAATGTTACTCATCAGTTCTGTAGATATAATAGTCGCCCAAATCTATTCACTCGCGTCTCAATATAAACCAAGGTAATGGGAATACTGATATAACTGCAACACATTAACGAACTATTTATTAGCGAATAATTATTCTGTGAGAAACAGCGACAAACTTTTACTACCTCATTTTAGATGTCGAGAAAAAATTGTTATCTGTAGACCGGCCGAAATGTATACTATTCAAAATTGTTGCAGATAAATAATTCCAGCTACCAAATTACTATGATGCTGCTGTTTGTTGTTACTTTGGCTTCGAAAATAATTATTCGAAATAACCTTCCAGTTCAACATGAATTCAGGCCGTATTTAAGAATTCTCGACATTTGCTTGGAGTGAAATACTGGAAAACCTAAATAACAATGGCCAAGGTGGACTGAAGGGTAACGATGTGTAAGGTTGAGAGTTAAAATCAGATATTACTTTGGCATTTTCATTTTTTTATGAGTTTAAAATTATATAGTCAATACTTACTTGGTTTGTGTATGACACAGTACACAAAACAACTAATCTAAACAAATAAAAAAAATACTCATTCTAAATTCTGACACTTTTGTTTGTTGTTTGTGTCCACATTCATGTTTCGGAGCCTTTGCCGTTTTTAACGCTGTTTTTCCTTACCTGCAGACGAAGTTGAAACACCGAACAAATTAGTTTTGAAGTTCTACATAATTCATTTTTGTAATTTGAATAAATTAACGGCAAATATTTTAAAAATTGTACTACATTTTAATGGTTTCCTGTTGTGTCGTGAACATACCTGGTGTCACCGCGGACTTTTTTTTGTTGTCTGTGTATACCGGAAACCCTCTTAATTTCGATATCGTTTGTTGTCTGGAATTTATGACGGTTTACATTTACTAATGAAAAATAGCAATTAAAATTAAATATCATTAGGTTTATACAGCTAGATCCGTTTAATGCCTAACAAAAAATGTTTGGTTGGCTGTATACTACGACACAAAATGTCACAAATATTCGTCCGAAATACGTAATTCCCTATGTCATCATGTGCGTTAAGCCTGGCCTTAACTAACAATCAAAGTGTACAGATTGTGCTATACTCGAAAGTTAATGTTTGAAGTCAAAATAAAATATATCCTAAAATTATTATTCTAGCCAAGGTAGTCTTCAAAAGTGCTTACACTATATTTCCGTTCAAATAATAACAGTTTGTATATATACCTAGTTTCCACCTTTTAAGCCGGATTGACTGAGATTAACAAAACATATATTAGTAGTAGTTTACAAAAATAATGCTGCAATTAAATACCAATGTAATAAAAAAATTGTGTTAAGTGTAAGAGAAGGCACAATGCTTTGACTTCGCCATATTCCAGTTCTTCTTCGTACTTTAATTTTTACTAAACACCTACAATAACGTGGCCTGATTGCTTTTTTTCTTCCGTTGTAAATACGTTTGAGGACACATCAAAACTAAATATATTGAAGCCCTACTGTTATCTGTGAACGCTTCTGAGTGTCGTGTCAAGGCAAGGGTCTTAAAGCCACGCCGGGTAGTTTTACATTGATTTTGAAAATATTTTTAATGCAACATAATTTTCTCATCAAAATATCCCTACATTGATTTGTCACAGACATATCATAATTTGTTCCTAGTTTTTGGCATCAATATACTTCGTAGTTTTTCAGATTTTTGCAACCTAATTATTACCAATTTCGTTATGAAAATAAGCCAAACTCAAGAACAATAATTTTTTGCGAACGAACAGTGCATTATTTTGCAAAAATGACTGATGTTGGTCTTGGATGTTTTCAAAGCATTCCGTTTGATAAATTTTGAGATTATTGAAGAACAACACTATATATTATGGAAATTATGTAACGTAAATGATTGTAACTTTATAATGTACAGTAAGATAATTGAAATGACCCAAGTCGAAATAATGTTTCATCCTCTATAATGTTTTATCATAATTAGAGTGTGGTTTGTTCAAATATTAGCTCTCATTATTGTAGTATTATATACTTGGATATATGTGACGTGAATGGCGTATTACAACAATAATTAATTCTTTGGAATCAGCTATAGGTGGTGCAGGCATAAATGAGTACTTTTAAAATTCTAGTTACTTTTTTTTTCAGCAAATTTGTATTTTCGTGTACCTTTTTTATGTAAACAAAACACCCTAAGTGACAATTGAAGTATGTTTATTTAACTATACTCAAAATTTCACGTATGAAATCACATTTTAAATAAATAAATATATATATTAATAAGTTATTATTCTAAATAATGTTGTTGTCAGAAGTGCTTACTTTATTACGAACAACTTGTAATAACTATGTTAAGGATTATGGTTGTGACAAGTCTAATACTACTGTATGCGTTACATACGACAATGTAGTCTCATTGGATGCAATCAATCAATCACCAATATGTAAAAAACTGTATTAAGGATGTCCAAGTGGGGAAAAAATTAAAATGTTAGATTTGTATGAAATACGATTAGATTTATAGACGTTACTTGGGAGAACATTTTCCTCTTACAAAAAAAATATTAGTGTAGCCAGTTTTCTCTTAATGGCATTTCAAAGTCAACGTTTGCATATTTTTACTTAATACAAAATTTGAAAATCAATAAACATTATGAAATGAAATAATTAACATTATAACTACATGTTCCAAGCTACTGCTTGAAGTATTTAAAAACACATCACAAAAAAAATTAATTTGCATTTAAAAAAAATTCTAAATGTTGTTAATTTTACGTATCTTTTAATAATTTTTATTTTAAATACAAAAATATGTTTTTGTGGGTTTTTATATGCTTCAAGCCGTAGACCATGACATGTGGTTTTTGGTGTGATTTTTTTCATTTTATTATTTTACTGGTTTTCAAGTTTTGTATGAAGTAAAAATATGCAAATTTGACTTTGAAATTCCATTATGGGAAGCCTGGCTGAGCAACTTTTTTTTCGTTAGAGGAAAATGTACTCTCAAGCAATGTCTAAAAAACTAACCGTATTTATACATACATACAATTGTGATAGTTCCCCACTTGAACGCCATTAAGGTCGTGTTCCCCTGTTTCAACAATTTAAAAATTATCAACTTTAAGCCTAAACTAGCGCAGATAACAGAAATATGTTTGGCAGTTTTGCTTGAAATAGTTTTCATCATGTTGGCTAGTTTTCTCAAGACAGTAAATACTGTGGGGTGAGTGGGAGATTTTGGTCAGCGTTTAACATCCGAGGTCTTCACTGCTGGTGGGGGATGACCTGATGTGAGTATGGAGCAGCGCCGGAATGAAGAGGCGGAGGAAACGGGAGATCTCCGAGAAAACCCCGCCAACCAATGGCATCGTCCGGCACGACTCTCACATGCGAAAATCCGGGAACCGACTCCGTCGGGAATCGAACCCGGATCAAATTGGTGGAAGGCGAGAGGTCCTTAAATACTTCGGCTTTAGCTAATTATGTAATAAACGAAATTTTTGTTAATTGACTTATTAGTCGAAGCCGAATAGTTACATGTCTTGGAAACATTACGTAAACCATTTAAGACCAAAATGCCAAACAGATTTGTGATATATGCTCACGTTTAAGAGTACGTGGTCGTTAAATAAACGCTAAAATCAACTGATTTCTACGCTTTTTTCGAAACTAATATGGATAAAATACTCAATGACAATCCTAGATAATGGTATATGCCAACTTTATGAGTAAACATTTATCCAGAATTACTAATTCGTTACGCGTGATCTCTTGCGCCGCAGTTAAATGCACGAGGTTCCGGCGTCAGAGATTGTGCCTCAGAAGTTCGTAACACTGGAAACAATTTTGTTTAAAACGTTGGCTAAAACTATTGTCTATGATTGCTATTGTTTAATTTTTGCAAATTGGCTTCAAGAAACCGACAGTTATATATTAATGCTTTTAGCGTTGAATTATGTACCACGCCTTCTTAAGGTTTAAAAAAATACTTACCGGAATAAACAGTATAAACGGGTGAGAATGGCCTTAAAGAGTGAGCGTGCACAGTCGCCTGAACACGGCCGGAAGGTAAGCGGTATAACTCCAGTGGACAGCGGCCGTTGTGCGGTAGTTGGCGACCTGGTGTTCGTGCAAGCGGTTCGTTGCTGCTACAGCCCTGTCTGCACTGGGATCTTCTCCCATACTTCCATCCATCTCGGACAAGCACGCCGACACTTTCACTGACCATCTCACCACTCCAGGTACATTCAGTCTTGTATATTAGTATGTCGGGGCCACGGGACTGTGGCGTTTAAAGCCATGCTAAGTTTTTTTTTTTCACATAGGTGCAAAACTCTTAAAACCTTTTTTTAACGAAATACTTTGAAAAAATTCTATTACTACAACAATCATACCATGCACAATTATCTGTAGCCGTTTTGCAAAGTAATGTACCGATCGTAGGTTCTAAAAAAAGTATGAGGTTTAATGTTACCAGAAAAATTAGGTAACAATTATGGTATGTTTGTGACACAACAATGTACAAATTCCTCGATTGACAATGGTTTTAATTTAAAAATAAATATTTTCAAAATAACTGTAAAACTATCATACGTAGCCTTAATTAGGGCATGGTACATAATTCAGCGCTAGAAACATTAGTTTAAAAATTGTAGGTTTTTCAAAGACAATTTGCAAAATTAAAAAACCAGCAATTCTAGACAGTAATTTTTGCCAACTTTCTGAGTAAAAATAGTTCTCCAGTAAAGTATTTCTGAAGAACAATCTCTGACTTCGAAATCTCATACATTTATTTATGGCGTAAGAGATCACGCGTAACAAGTACATCACTCTGGGTAAATGTTTGTCCATAAAGTTGGCAAATGTTACTGTATGGCATTGTTGTTTTGCAGTTTTTCCTTCATACTGAATTTTAGAAAGGATGAGATTTCAATTGGTGTTTTAGTATTTATTTATTTAACTTACATTCTTAAATGATACTCGCGGATATGACACAAAATAGCCACCACGGTTAATTACTTTTTAAAGTCCTTTAACCTATCTTGTGGCAACGTGCGTTAAATTTTGAAAGATATTACAAATATACACAGCATTTGTTAATCGCGTACCAATGTTTACATTAACAAGCGCGACAGATAAACATTTACGCGAAGAAAACGTTTGGCAAAACTTAGTTAGTACTTTACCATTGAACCTATATAATGTAGATGAAAACACTGGAGACGTTAGCCTCGTTACGTTGCACTTTTGTGTGATTACGTATTTCGCCAACCTTACAGTCATAAGAACTGACCTGGGCACTGTCGTTGAAAATTGACACTCACGTGACAGATCGGCGCCTCTGGCAAACTGGTGTCGTTTTAATTTGCAGTAAATAGAACTAAGGTTAATTCTACTACAAGTTAGAAAGAAAATACGTTTTCTTATGGGAGAGCTTGGCACAGGGAACATTTCTGCCACTAGTTTCTCTTCAATCGCTATGTAGCAGGTAAATACGAAACTGTAGTAAAATTAAATTTAAATAAACTTAGAAATGATAGAAGTCATTTAATTTAACTTTAAAGTGAAAAGAAACCGATTTCGCGTTTTAATTTGTCTACTTAAAGTAACTTACAATCCAGGAAAGCTTTGTGATTGGTCAGTTTGGTGCACTAGCGATACCGGCACTCAAGCGGCAGAAGTTTTCCTTGTGACAATCTTATTAACACTTATCTTTCTAACCTGTACTAGAATTATCCTTAATGGAACTACGAATAGCAAGTTCATGTCGGAGCCGTTAGGGGCACTAGTTGTATGACGCTATGTCGCAATGTTAAAACAACACTGCACTAATGACGCTGCCAGTCATAATGTGGTCAACTCAATGTCATTGGTAGATTGTGTCCAGACCTGTAATTGTAGCTACACATTTATGACAGCTGATTAGAAACCGAAGTATGAATTTTAAACGTTGCCGCCTCGTTTATCAGCAGTTGCTCATAAAACTGTCCCGGCAATTAAACATACGTATTCTTGACACGGTTTGTTTTTTTGTTTCGTAGCGTATTGACGAAGTAGAAAATTACTATTTGGGAAGGGGGATAGCGTTATGCAGTAGGTGTGATACACAGAAGGAAATAAGCTTGTGTTAAACGAATGATACGAAGATAATTAAGTATTTCGAAAATCAGTATAGAATCTTCTGCCATTAAATTAAAATCTGCGAGGAAATGGAGCAAAGCCCAGGATGGTTTCTGGTTTAGATGGGTCACCAACCTAATTTCGCAAGAGAAAGCATGGTTTTACGATCCTATTTAACTTATCTCTTCTTTCGGATAAACCTTTTTACAGTTAGAAGTTTTGTTGCACGGAAATAGAGAGGCTCTAACAACCAAATATACTACATATAGGGAGAACGCATGGGAAGTGATATGGACTACAACAAAGAACGCACATTGCACATAATACTGCAATTTGTATACACATTAAACTTCATATCGTTGACTTACTTATGCACCGGTGAAAAGCCTCGTTTACACCGGCATAACATTGTAAATAACACGTGGTTTCAACAATGTATTATTTTATGGCAAATGATGCAGAAATGCTTATAAATTGTTGTTAACATCGTGGTGTTTTCAGCATTGTTGCCAACGTTACATTATTAACCATGTTCGTATTTACAAGTAAATGTTAATAATATTCCTTATTAAGATTTTGGGAAACATTTTATATCAACAGAAGTTACGAATTTTCTAGATATGTTAATAACATTGTCACCAGCACTGTTAACTTTTTTCCCGACCAATTCTAGGGCGGTCTAGATCAAACGATGTTGATAAATGTTACTAGCAATGTTTCCAGTAACGTTGCTTACATTTTTGTAATCAGCATTGTTATTGTCTTTTTATTATTCTTATTACTTTTTTTTTGTAACATGGGTTGTATTCAGCAATTTTTGTAGCACATTTGCTACCAATATTTCTATATATAGTGTAGGATAGCTTTTAATTTGTTGGTGACATTTTTGTAAACAAAATGTTGTAATAAATATTATTACTGTTGTTTTTTTAACGATGTAAATGGGCCTTTACTATCACTGAATCGACACATGGAACTAAATTGCCGAGTTGAAATATGTATGTTACCTCTACGAGCACATGACATAAAAGTTGATCTTTTTTTGAGGAATTTTTGCTAGAAAACTGTGAGTGAGTGTTATGGTGACTTAGAATGTAATAATTTTTCTGTACTATCGTGTATGTTTCGTTACGTACTGGTGGTTAACTCCTAGGAGAATGCAGAAATGTAAGGATAGCTTGTTTTATTTAGGGCCGCATCGATAGAACTCTTTCGAATGACAACCAACTGCTCACCAATGCTTTTTCTATGGGGATAGCAGTTGGTTGTCATTCAAAAGAGGTTTATAATATCGGCCCTTAGTGTGCTGTATTCGGAAGACTGATTTGCCAACGGCATATGGAATGTTCTGTTTTTAAGAACCACGTAGATGACTCGCCCCTTTGAGTATACTCCAGTGTTCTCAAGACCATGAGCGAATACATTCAGTAACGATATCCATGCCGGGTATTCACTTTGAATCACCATCGGTTCTGTCTCGTCATCGCGCGCTAGTCACGCTTTGCAGATTACGTTCAACCAGTGAGAACTCTAATCAAGTTTTTTTTTTTTTTTTTTTTTTTTACCTATGTGTTAACTCTCAGTTACACTGAATCATAAAAGGAATGGCCAGTCTACAGAACGACACCTAATATATATTTAATTCAACATACAAACATGTGGTAGTTTGTTGAGCTACTGTATTAAATTATGTTAGCAAACTTGAATTATATAAAAGTAATTAGCTTTATTACTGTACTGTTAACATTAAATGCTTGCCAAATATTGTTATCTTAAGAGGAGTCCTCGACTGGCGCACGGACGGTGTTGCAGCGTGTCATGCGTATTCATTTTTACGCAAAACCGCTTAAGACCGCTCTGTACCGGTAGTGACCTTGATGTGAGCTCCTCATGCCACGTGTTCGAGCAGTCCGGGAGGCTTGTCGAAGGGACGAGGGCGCGGCTTATCACTGTGACGTAACTAGAGGAAGTTGCAGTGGAGGGGGTGCGAGCAATATGCCTATCACTTCCCCTCCCTCATATGTGCTCTTGTCGCCCTGAGGAGAAGGTCATGCTAAAAGAAGCTAACCGGGGTGTCGACTGTCGAGTCGGCCGGTACTGCGCCTCTTGCATCTGAGTAACGACGTGATGGCTTCGGTGTTAATTACCCAGCAGCGCGTGGAGCCATATTTGTAGTACAATAGCCGTGCTTAATTATACACAAGCAGAATATTCGCAATATTTAGCCCTCGGCAAACTGTTTTGAGAGACGGATTATGTTATTTTACTAGACAATGGTTTTATGAATTTTATTTATTTATTAAGTCCGCGAACTGTTAGCTTCGATATTAAGATTTCAAAGGTTGACAGGATTTTAATGTGACTGTGTTTGTAGAGAACATAACTGAAGTCTAACAAATATAAATTATATGTATAGCTTCGATTTAGCAGATCTATTAGCTTGTAAATTATAATACGTGCTAAACAATTTCTGATTTGTGTTGTTATACCTTGACGGCTTCTGAGACTACTTAAAATGCTCCATTATA
>PNEQ01001218.1:45798-96662 GCA_003012365.1 Medauroidea extradentata
GGAGTGAGTGAGTGAGTGAAGGAGTGAGTGAGTGAGTGAAGGAGTGAGTGAGTGAGTGAAGGAGTGAGTGAGTGAGTGAAGGAATGAGTGAGTGAGTGAAGGAATGAGTGAGTGAGTGAAGGAATGAGTGAAGGAGTGAAGGAGTGATGTCAGTGCTTAACATCGAGGTCGTTAGCGCTGGTGAGGTATGACATGATGTGAGTAAATTATATGGTTGAACAATTGTTTATATGGGTAAACCTATAGCGATTTAACCTGAAAATACGGCAATATATGTTGTTTATTTGCGCATATGTACGTTACTGGCGATGTGCAACTGCTTGGTAATAACAATAAAACGAATTTGAACACAAAAATATTCAATAAATGACACTGTCAGTTCAACAATGGTTTCCATGCTCAAACAGTAGGCGATGTCGGTACTCAGAGAAATGTGTTTCAAATCGCAGTCATGATGTTAAGTTCGCATTTTGTTTCACAATTTTGTTCTACAAGCAATGTAGACTAAGATAAACACGGCACATATGCTATTCGATGTAGTATCATTTCTACTGTATTGCTCTTCAAAATTCGAGTAGAATACGCTGTCCCTTATGACGGAAACAAGTGTTTATGAGCTACAGTGACCACGTGCATAATTCTTTATACAACATGGGTTTAAGTACACTGACTTCAATTGTTTGCCTGCACAGTATAAGGCGTGGCCACCCCCGTAACTAAAATATAAACAGCGTTCATGTGTTCATTTTGTTCTGTTCCTTGAATTGTTGATGATGCACATTCAACATTACCTACATGTTTCTAACTCACGATACCATTGTTTCGGGAACTCTATCGCTGTAGCTTCATTTGTGATTTGAAAGAAAACTATGAGTCCTAGACTATTGCAACAAGAGGACCTTTTTTGTTAGACAGGTAAAATTACTCAATAAACCATCTTCAGATGTTCGAAAATCCGGATGGTAAAAAAATTATACGCAATTAGAGGGCAGCCACCCCTGCTATTTTCATAAGGGCGGAAGGTTTCAACCAGCATTTTCTGTTGGTTTGCAGATCGCAATAGCATTAAGCAATGCTGAAATTTTTTTTATGTCAATTATTTCCGATATTTTGGGAAAATACTGTTTTAAAAATTCGACGTTCAGATGCCCATTACTCTCTTAATATTGCGTTTAGGTGATAAGTGCAAAATATGTTTTCGTCATCGTTTGTATCTGAATTTTTCTATTACAATACACTAAACTGATTTTTAGATTTTGCCGCTGAAATAGCACATAGTTTGTTGTAAAAATAAAACAAAATAATTTTTTGCTAGCAAACGGTACATTATTTTATAAACGCTCTGGCAAAACTGTGTATCGTATGGCTGTACACAGTCTCAAATTTTTCAAAACACGTGGTTAAAAAATATTCAAGATATTTGCAATTGTTTGAAATAAATGAACGATCATGGCCTTAAGTGCTGACCAAAATCAATCAATCAATCTCTCTCTCTTTCTCTCTCTCTCTCTCTCACTCACTCACTCACTATTTGTTATTAGCATAGAGCTGTCCGGTATTAGTGTTTGTGTCTCTATTTCTTCTGACCATTCGGCCATAGTGGCCCCTCAGTGGTTAAAGCTCTTGGTTGCTGAGCTAAGGGCGATTCCTGGCCGGGAAGGTCGGTATTTACAGTTCCCTCCCCGGTTTGAGTACTGGGCGTACCATACCTACACTGCTGAAGACAATGGTGAATCACTGCAGTATCATCCTCGCCTAGTTGCGCCTCATGAGGTACAAACCAACCCTCAGGTTTTTAACTCGTCAGCTTGTAGATAAACTGTTTGCCCTCTTGTGTAAGATGTCTTGTTCATGACTTTCCACCGCTGTTATCGCAGTTTATAGAGTAGGGTAACGTGCTTCTACTTTGTTGCACAATTATTCAGTTTGCAAGCATAATGTTACTAACAAAAAAGTTATCTTTACCGACATGTAAATCGCAAAGTTTTGCAAAGTCACTGTGTGTATCCGTATCCAAAGTGTGGATTAATCTCCCAGCTGAAATAACAACCATAACGAATACAATGGGCTTTAAAAAAATTTTAAAAAGTAAGAATGTTTTAAACAACTGTTGTAACATGAAAATTCTTGTTGCCCAAATTAAGTTTTCTGTTATTTTTTTATATAGTAATTGTCATAATAAGTTTTCATTTACATTAAAAATGTTAGATTGTTTTAAAACAAAAGTTGTTACTTGAAATTTTTTTTATTAAATCATATGTTACAGGGATATAAGTGAAAATTTCCCTTTACTTTATACATAAAAACAGATTTTTTGTCTGAGTAAAATTTTTATAACTTAGAGTCTTAGTTGCATTTGTAAAAGAATGTGTCATCAATTCGTTAATTTTTATATTTTTAAGTTTTTATTAATAACTTTGTAATGTACAGTAACCACGGTTAAATGTACAAAAAAGGTGTACGCCTTAATCTCGCCAAGTAGGAACCGAGACGTAAATAAAATATATTATTTTTATTTACTGAAAACATTGTAGCAATCGGGTTTCGAAACTCCTTACACGACATAGTACAGACGACTCTATTGGTCAGATTCCTGCAATCGCTCTAGCACACTGTTGGCATACGTACAACATGCTTCACAGGTTGATCAGTTGCCGACATCTGCGAGGCAAGTGTTGGCCTTAACTTTGCCTGCAGGCAAGACGTTCAAGGTCAATATCCTGCACACCGCGTCAAGTGCGCCGTGCTGGGAATCCCCCTCGCTGCCGTCTTGTCTAGTCATTCTGGAGAAAAGGCGAGGCACTAAGACAGGTTGCACAGCGTGCTATCTACGTCAAGAGTCATCAGCATATCTGCCTCTTGAAGCCAGAGGGAAATCCCAATATGCCAACCTTTAAACACAAATTATTTGTTGTTAGTAAGATTTTCGTCCTTTTTTTTTTTTTTTTTTTCAATGTCTCATTTGTTTCTTTTTTTCCACCCGAACATTTTAATGTTTCCTATCCATGCTTCGTACATCAGAAATCTTCAACTCGTCCAATACTGTTTCAAGTTAGCAGGGAATTACAGTCAACCAATGTTTGAAAAGTAATTACTTAATTTTGTTTTACGATTTTCGTTTTTTTTTTTTTTTTTTTTTTTTTTCCACTCTAACAATCTTGTGCTTCCAATCCACTCTACGAACGTCAGATATCATCAGCACATCTACTACATTTTGAGGCCAGAAGGAAATCACAGTAGAACAAACGTTTGAAAACTAATAATTTTTACTTTGTAAATCAGTGTTTTTTTTTCTGTGCCATATTTTGTGCCGAGAGATTTTACACAGTAGTTAGAACATTAGGCGCGCATTCGAGAAAACCCTTCTTCATTACCATCCGGCCATCCTTATTTTGGTTTTTTAATCACTTCAAGCGAATGTAGGTATGGTTCCTAAGAATATGCCATGGCCGATTCCTTCTCAGCTTCCTGCCTGTCCGAGCCAACGTCTCGGTCTTCCGTGATTTCGCTGTCGACGGTACGGTAATATTTTGTTTACTTTTACTTCGCTGTCAGTACTTCCTAGTCGGCGAGATTTTTGTTGCACCAAATTTTACCAGTGTTAGAATAATGATTTTATTTTATTTCTAAATTTGGAATATTTCTAGGCAAAATGAAGTTTTGGAATGTCGGGAATCACGAAGTAATGATGAAATTTGTCGAAACACACAAAACGTATCAGAAGTAGTAAAAAAACTGGCATTTTTCGTATATTTTTATCAAATACAAGACAATCGAGTGCCCAAAAAAGATTTTCAAATATTTTCGGGATAAGAAGTCTACAAGTTGGATCCAAGACGTGAAAATAGGATTCAGGATAAAATAATACACAGGCTGATACAAACAACTGACAGAGGAGTGTCCCGGGAAAAAGTATTGAAAAGGACGGATCTCAAGGAGAGTAAATAGTACAGTTCGGAAGTGATCAGAAGACAGGAAGAAGAAACATAGTTGACGGATAAAAGAGTACAGAAAGGAGAAAACAAAGAATATGCAATTGAAATTGGCAAGTGGTCCTTAAATGGCCATTTCGAGAAAAAAATTAAAACTGTTGATGTTTACTAATTGTTTTACAAAATATTTTTGCGTTTTGTTGTGGATGTGTTCAGTCAGACTTTATTATGGCGGAGATCAACAGAGAAATTTGGCCTAGTCTTCATTTCAAAGAGGATATGGTATTTACAGTATGGACTTTTCATTTGTCAAATAAATTACTTGTTATCCTCATCTTTATGTTTTGCATTTATTTTTTCACGTGTGAGTAGAGAATTCAGAAATTTTAATGACTTGGGTCCTTACAGATTTATAAGTGCATCTGTTTATTGGTTTAGAACAAGAGACCTTGTAAAAAAAAAACTAACAACATACGTTATTTGCTTCAACTATCAAACTCTGTAGTAATTATATCATAAGGAAAACATATGAAACACTTTTAACTGTGTATTTCTGGTTTTTCTTAACCAGTGAAATGTGTAGATCTGTTCGACTCTCTAACTGGCATTGGTAGGTATTTGATTGAAAACTACCGTCGTTTAATTCGTATGTTATCAACACCACAGAAAATTTTTTTTCGGGATCTCTGGCGTTAAGAACCAAATGTTTTGAGGTTAGTTTTCTGTCAACGGGAGAGAGAACTTCACTTCCGTTGGTTGTGGAACGGAATCACTGACTTCGTTGTGCCTTTGTTTTCATAGCAGTTATTGTGATTGGACGTATCATATTTATGGTAACACACTTTCAATTACGGTACTGAAGAGCTTTTATTGTTGCCACCCCCGACCTTACAATTTCACTTTCGATACCGATAAAGCTGTCTGTTTATCGACTGTGGCTTTTGAGAGCTCAAGTTTTTTCTCGAAGTAGGCCAGAATGGTTTTTCTGGGTTTGACGTGGACCAGTGCCGGGACGCTGTAGACCACGTGGTAAGTGAATGGCGCACAGAAATGAAGTCAAGGGGAAAGAGCAAGGCCATTTGAAGAGGGAAGAAGTTGTCTGTCTAGTTCGCTCGTTCTTAAAATATTTCTTAATTTGCAGCTGAAGCTGTTGTACGCGCAAAAAACACTCATTATACTCCAAATGACAAATGCTTGTGTCTATTGTCTACTAACAAGAAACCTTGTTAAAGAAAACTGTTTAAGTCAAGCATTAGTTTAAAATAACATCTACTAGCAATTATTTCATAGTCACCAGAAAGACTTTTAGATCTGTTATTCGGCAAGCAGTTTTGAAGACCGTGTCTATACACACGTTTGTTTTTAGCATGTATTTGCTTTTACACTTCTGCATAGCATTTTGGCACTAAAGTCCATTTTTGACACAAATATCCTATTTTGACATTAAAATTCCAGGTTTGACATCGAAATTCTGTTTCGACATCGAAATGCCTCACTTTGTGACATTTCGTTTTTCACCAAACGACACATTTTATCAGCGAAGACCCATTTCGCATTCAAAATAGCTGTACGTGGTACTTAATGATTAGTTTGTGTGTTTCAGAAGCATGCTGCCACTGTTGTCGCGGCTGGTGGGCCCGGAGGCTGTAAGCCGCCGTCTGCCCATCATCGCCTGGTTGCCGCGCTATACGCTCGAGGAGGCCATCTCAGACCTGGTGGCTGGCATCACTGTCGGCCTCACCCTCATGCCTCAGGCCATCGCATACGCCGCTCTCGCAGGCCTCGGCCCCCAGGTCAGTTCACCTTCCACACCTCTCCATGTGCTCTAGTGTGGGCTGCTGGATACCCTGGGCTCTTGTTCCCAAGCATATGAAGCCAGTCTGGTGGGCTGCTGGTGGATCATGTACGTGTTTAACCAAGGTTTTGGAGATGTTTCGGTTTTACACGGAACTTGGCAAATGTCCATGATTGTGACTGCAATTGGCTCTGTAAGTTATGTTTCCTATTACATTGTAGGGGTCAGGTACAGGAGGGTTGGAGATGCGGAAATTCAAATATGTTTCGGAAAACGTTTTCCACCCCTCTGCCTTTCCCCCCATCCTTATTGGTGGGGTGATAAGGGGGGTGAACCTTTTGCCATGCATGACTAGTTATGAAGAAAATTAAAAAAAAAGATAAATATTGTTACCAGTTGAATATATTTAATGTTTCATTATGAAAAATACTAAAATAGCACCTTTTTGCACCTAGAAATCTAAATTTTCAGGGGGAAGGATACCAGAACCCACAGCTTTAATTAAAGGGGTGGTCGGTATTGATTATATTATACTCGGGTAACACATCCCCCCCCCCGGCCTTTACACAAATCCTGGCTATGCCACTGCCCATCACTCTTCGAGGTCTGGCACTTGTATTTACATTTGGCTAATGTCATTTCAGAAACTAAATCTGAAATTTTATCTCCGTGAAACACTGCATTAGCTTACTGAACGATCACGTGATTGTAAAACGATGTTGGCAGCTGAGAAAAAACTCTGGAAAACGTATGGCAATGTACAGTAGGTTTAAGAAAGTTATGCCAGCTTATTGGGGAGGGGAACACTAGGACAGAGAGGTTGTTCGGAGTGCAGGAAGTGGCACGTGTTTGTTGCTTGCAGTACGGCCTGTACTCGGCGTTCGCCGGCAGCTTCGTCTACATCCTGTTCGGCACGTGCAAGGAGGTGAACATAGGACCCACGGCGCTGCTGTCTCTGCTCACCTTAAACTACACGCACGACACCAACCCCGACCTCGCTGTGCTACTGTGCTTCCTGTCGGGCTGCGTCGAGCTGTTGTGTGGCCTGCTGCACCTAGGTCAGTTCTCATCTGCACTGCAGTGTTGTCACATTTACCACAAATATTACCATCAACAGCAATATATGCGATTATACCTCAAATTCTATTTACATTTCGCTACAGTACAGATCTTGCGACATAGCTGTTAACTGATAATTATGCCGCAATGTGTCGGGCAAATTATAAATATAAATAAATTTGCTACGCATATTGCGGCATAGTTATAAGTTAACAGCAAGGTCTGTACTGTAGCGAAATGTAAATAGAATTTTAGGTATAATAGCATATTTAAAATTTTTCTTTCTCAGAATTCCAAAAAGTGAAAAATAATAAAATTCAATACAGCGACTGAAACAGAGCCTTAATACAACCGTCGCTGGGGCGGTTCCTTAACATGGGCCATGGCCGACTCCTTTCATGGTTGCTGACCTTGTGTAAAAGTAGTGTGTAACCATATCAAATGACTGCACTGTCGACTAGACGCAAAGCCCAGTAAAAATAAATACATAGCCACAGTGCTTACCCATGCGTTATAATAAACCCTTGCGTTTAGTTCCATAGCATACAAACTAGCGTGATATTCAAACAAAAAAAAAAGGTATTGCTTTGTTTTGAAAGGACACTTAACCGCGATGTGTCCTAATTCTTGGGAATTTCTTGGACCTGGCGTCTAAAAATAAACCGTTGACTTGTGAAAGAGTGGCGTAACACAAAAGCGGTATCACACAGTGTGCTCAGCTAGCAGTCTACCGTGACCAGCCCGACCAAGGTCATGTGCTGAAGAAGGGAGGGGGGAGGTTTTTTATTGTCTCGTGCTGCGCTTGGCGACTGCAACTGGAACTACGTGACATGGCTCTAATTTCTCGGAAATTCGTTCCCTTTGTTCTCGGTTTTCAAAGCCGGCTTATGGTTACTGACGTTGCTCGTGACGCGATCGGGAAGACGAACGGATTTTTATTTGTGATGGTGGAAAAATAGGGGGGAGGGGGGGAGCCCTTACTGATATAGAGGTTAGACCACCTGCCTCCCATTATGACTTAATTTCTGCGTCCTTTAAGAGTGCGTGGTAGATACATAAACGCTGAAAACGTGAATTGATTTCTACGCTTTTTTCGAAGTCAATATGGATGAAATGCTCAATGACAATCCTAGATAATGGTATTGGCCAACTTTATGAGTAATTATTTATCCGAAATTACTAAATCGTTGCGCGTGATCTCTTACGCCGCAGTTAAATGCACGAGGTTCCGTCGTCAGAGATTGTGCCTCAGTACAATTAAGTTTTAAACGTTGGTTAAAACTATTGTCTGGGATTGTTATTATTTAATTTTCGCAAATTGGCTTCAAGAAACCTACAGTTATCGATTAATGCTTTTGGCGTTGAATTATGTACCACGCCCTCTTAAGGTTAAATGTATCTACCATACACTATTAAAGGGCCCGCCTGCCTGGCTGTTAAAATAAAATAAGTGAAATACTGTAAGGTTTTATTTTACAAAGTCATAGATTCTTGCATAAGCCCACTGTTTACCAAATTTATCCATTACAAACATCAAGGGGATCAAGCAAAATACATTGGTAGATAGGCGAGTGTCCAGACCTGTTCTTCTACGACCGTGGCCTCAGTATAGGCTGCTAATGCTCCATCTATACTATTCTCTTATCTCTGTGTTTAACACTTACTACATTTCCATGTCGTTTTGAAATCGGTTTCATAACGCTTACCATTTTGAAAACTCTCATGGCAACGGGATTCAAAGCTATTTGAGTCTCAAGGTCGTTACACCAAAAATTGGTATCGTATCGGATTGAGTGGGATGTAAAATGCCACAGAAACGAGAATCACATTGAAGACTAATCGAAAGTAAACACACACACATACAAATAAAAGACTGAATAAAAATTTGAATACGATCATGAAGAACAACAATTTTCTTGTATCCATTTTATTTACTTAAGCAATTTCCTTTACATTTCAACTGTACCAACGTTACCACACACAAATTTGCCCAGCGAACTGAAATATATTTCTGTCGGATCCAAAGTTTCTCATGTAGACAGGTATCGTTTTCGGTATTTGAAAAGTTACTGATCTTTTTGTCCTTTGTGATGTTGAAATAAATAATGAGAAGCAATCTGCAGATTATTGTCACGT
Source organism: Medauroidea extradentata (assembly GCA_003012365.1). Lineage (NCBI taxonomy): Eukaryota > Metazoa > Arthropoda > Insecta > Phasmatodea > Phasmatidae > Medauroidea > Medauroidea extradentata. Next base: position 54,721 of record PNEQ01001218.1, read on the forward strand.
GCAAGGTGGTATGTGTGGCAGGCTTCCTGATGGACTTCGTGTCGGTGCCGGTGGTGAGCGGCTTCACGTCAGCCGCGGCCCTCATCATCGCCAGCTCTCAGCTCAAGGGCCTGCTGGGGCTCAAGTACAACGCTGAGAACTTTGTCGAGGCTTGGCGCCAGCTCTTCCTCAACATAAATCGCTCTAGCATACCTGACCTTGTGCTCAGTCTCTGCTGCATCACCGTCCTGCTGCTGCTCAGGGTAAGTACGTCCTCACCACTGGACAGTATTACTACCATATACACTATAGTATACCAATGCCGGACAGCTTGAGCGCTTTGGCGAGAATTCTGATTGTGTTATCACGTCAAACTACCAGAGAACATCACCCTTCATTTATTTGATTTCAGATATACGCTGCCAACAAAACATTCTGGAAATATTTCTCTATGGAGAACATATTTTCGTTGCATGGAGAAAATAAAAAAAATACATCAGTACGTTAAATATGCAAAAATTAAATTAAAAATGTTAATATAATAAAATACAATACTTACACAAAAATATCAAAATATGTGTTGGTTTCATCTCATCAAGCTAGGTTATGTTTTACAAGTTTACTCTTAGCACTTGCATAGGGCACGGTCGTAAAAGAACAGGTCTGGACACTCGCCTGGAAACTTGACCTCCTTGTTGTTTGGCTGCAGTTCACCAAGTTACCGATAATGCTATTCATTTTTGGCTCTGTAATCCGGGCGGTCGAGCTCAAACTCCTCCCACTTCCCCCTCCATCACTAAGATAAACAATTTATCAATACGTATTTTTTTATCAATTTATGAAATACTTCCTTCGCTCACAATTTCAAATCCTGGCTTCCGAAATCTTTATTTACTTTATAATTTTAACAATGGAAAAAAGTGGGCGGAGTTTGAGTCCGACTGCCCGAATTACAGCGCCAAAAAGTACAACATTCTCGGTAACTTGACGAACTACAGCCAAACAACAAGGGGGTCAAGCAAATACATTGGTAGATAGGCGAGTGTCCAGACCTGTTCTACTACGACCGTGCTCTAGGGTATTTGCTACTTCTTCTGTGCTACTTGCTGACACTATTTAACTACTAAAAAACGAGCACGTCTATGGCACTTGTCAGCACTACCAAAATGTCCCGAAATTGCTACTATTATGGTACTTGCCGACACCATTTAACTGCTTAAAAATTATCATGTCTGCGGCACTTGTCATCACTAAAATGTCTCAGACTTGCTACTTCCATGTTACTGGTCAGTACCATGAAAAGGCTTTCAAACTGATAATATCTGTGATACATGTGGCACTTGGGCAGCTTGAAACGGTTTCTTTTTAATTTAGGCTCTAAAATATTAAGACATAACGTAATGGTATTATGTATTTTTTTCTAAACACACTCATTTTTTTTACTATCGTGTGGGAAACATTTATAACTTGGAAATGTTAGCCGTTACCAGGTGTGAAATGATAAATTCTGGCCTGACAGAAGAAATAATTTAGATCTTCTGAATGTGAATAGTTATATGAATACTAAACTTAATTGTCCTACTGGTAGTTTCCGTGAAATACGGTGAGTGTCTAACCCATAAGGCTCATCTTCTAGGCTTTGTAATAAACTTGATCACATCTACAGCCATCACCACAAAGTATTACTGCGTTTTACCAATCACCTTAATTTCCAAGTCTTTGATCTCTTCGTAATGCCATCTGTTCTTTCGAAAAAAAGTTTGAACAATCACGAAATAACTACTGTTGAAACTTAAACTAAATTCTATTTATATATTATAGGCCTACGAAGTAGGATTATATTATCCATAGTATTTAAGTATATGTTTTGTAATTGGTGACATTATTTTATATGAGGTTGGCATTGATTTTACAATTCTGTAACAATAGTTCTGTACACGGGGAAAGTAGTATTGTTCTGAATGTTTTCGGCTATTAAAGACCGTTCACTAGCAAAAAGTGTTTAGGAATTAAAAAAATCCTAACTTATATTTATCTTTGCTACGAGTGTTCAAACACATTAGACCTACCAAGTTATATGAGGTCGTGGAGGTTCTATCGACAAAAAATCGTTTCCTAGAATGGCATCTCATTTATAAGCCAGTAAATGTCCATCTCTTTCGCCCACTCTCTGTTTCTTAGAAAGGCTGCTATACTTCGTGAAGAGAGAGAAGGCGAAAGGAAAAGAAATGTACAGTGTACATTTCCGCCCTCCTTTTCTCTGGTAGCTGTCCCGGTTAACTGTTCCTCAAACATAATTATTGTAAGTTTCACTGATAATTAGAGTGATGGATATACCATGTATAACGTAAATGTAAATATCTTATATTAGTGTCCGTGGAAATAACGAGTTTTCTGTGTGGCTCGTCCCAGTAAATGTCTACAATCTGTTATATCGACCAATGGTCATATCGATTCTGCGATCGATGCACCTATACGCTTATGAGTACCAAAAGAGCAACGCATAATTCACCGGTCGGTAGATAAAACCTGCAGCTTGTGTCGAAACGGCAACGTGATGTAAAGTCGTACTGGAAAATTAGTTAAGTTTACGTCAAGGTAAGGTGAATGTAAGTGTATATACCACGAAAATAAATAGGATTAGTAAAGCGACTCTATGAGATACAATATTACGACAATGGGCGAGGGATTTTGGTCAGCTCTCAACGTCGGGGTCATTAGCGGGCGAGGGGTAACGCGGGATGAGTATGGACAAGCGTCGGAATGAAGGGGCGGGGGAAACGGGAGATCCCCGAGAAAACCCGCCGACCAGCGACATCGTCTAGCACAATTCCCACATGCGAAAATCCGGAGACTGGCCCCGCCGAGAATCGAACCTGTATCGTCTTGCCTTGGTGGGAAGCGAATAGTCTTGACGATTTGGCCACCGCGGCCTCCAATATTATGGCAGTTATTTGCACGTTACCGCACCGAATGCTTATGTAAACTCTGCGAATTGTTTATTTCTCAGAATTTAGTAAGTGTATATATATTGTAAACAGTTTATTTCCAAACAATTAGGCTATATTTAAAGTCGATATTCGTGGGGATCCATGATTGTTCAGTTCCACTGTGTTGAAATGCGCAATACACGTGGGCAACACATAACAACAGACAACATAAACAACACCCTCACATGTTTTTTATCTTATCTTTAAAAAGTGGTGGCCTTCTACTGTATCTATGTAAAAATGTCTACCTAGCCTCTCGCGTTTTTTTGTACGTTATGTTTAAGCGGGCTAAGTGCTTTCGTCGACAGTGAGGTTAATAGATAAGGTTGCGCAAAACGTTTTTACGTAAGGATAGGAGAATGGAAAGGAATCGGCTACGGCGTGTGTTAACGAACAATCCCAGCATTAGCCTAGAACATTTTCTGGAGACCATGGAAAGTCGAAATTAGGATGGATGGATCAGGGAGTCGAACCCGGGGTCCTCCTGAATACGACTATGCGAGTCCAAGGTGTTACCTTTGCGTCACCTTGCTCGTTTTTTTTTTTATGAGTTCCTTAAATTTTCTTGGTGTTAAAGGTCTTGACAATTTGTGAATGCCACGGGTGTGTTTGGAGAATTTCTCAAAGTAAGTAAATTTGTGCTGTAGTTCCTTACAGGAAATAATACCAGTATGTATATACATTATGGGATGTATCACAAAACTACGCTGAACTTTTTTTTATGAATTTTACTACTCGTTAAGAGGGTATGGAGCAGAATTCAGCTATAAAAGTATCAGTTAAAATCGTAGGTTTCTCGAAGCCAATAAAAAAAAAAAAATCAGCGACCTAGACAAAAGGTTTTTACCCATCATCTGAGCAACATTTTTTTCTTTGGTAACATATTTTTTTAAGAACAATCGTTGACAGGGACCGCGGTGGCCGAATGGTCAGACCATTTGCCTCCCACCAAGACGATCCGGGTTCGATTCCCAGAGGGTTAGTCCACGGATTTTCGCATGTAGGAATCGTGCCGGACGATACCGCTGATCGGCGGGTTTTCTCGTAGATCTCCCGTTTCCCTCGCACCTTCATTCCGACGCTGCTCCATACTCACATCATGTCACCCCTTACAGCGCTGAAGACCCCGATGTTGAGCGCTGACCAAAGTCTCCCACTCACAATCGCTTAATTCCGGCGGAACAGATCACGCTTAACAAATGCATCACTCTGGGCGAATATTTGCTCATATGGCTGGCAAATATCAGTTTCCAGCGTCGTTGTTTCGTAGTTCTTTTCCGTATTCTTTTTCAAAAACGTGTAGATTTAAAATTATGTTTTAAGAGTGCGTGGTAGATAAATAAACGCTGAAAACACCTATTTATTTCCATGCTTTTTTCGAAGCCAATATTGATAAAATACTCAATGACAATCCTAGATAATGGTATTTGCCAACTTTATGAGTAAATATTTATCCAGAATTACTAATTTGTTACGCGTGATGTCTTGCGCCGCAGTTAATTGAACGAGGTTCCGGCGTCAGAGATTGTGCCTCAGAAGTTCGTAACACTGGAAACAGTTTTGTTTAAAACGTTGGCTAAAACTGTTGTCTAGGATTGCTATTGTTTAATTTTCGTAAATTTGCTTCAAGAAACCTACAGTTACACATTAATGCTTTTAGCGTTGAATTATGTACCACGCCCCCTTAAGGTTTAATGTATCTACCATACACTATTAAAGGGCCCGCCTGCCTGGCTGTTGGATTTCTCTGCAGAGGGTTAGAAATACGTGTTTATTTTGATAATTAATGCACGTGTTCTCAATGTACGTATCTACGCAAAAAAAGACAGTTCAGATTACAACATACTTTCAAAACATAACGTGCATTGGAAGTAGCTACTCCTTCCGAGCCCTCCAATGTAGCCAAGAACGGCCTCTTCGCACAGCTATATCAGAAAATGTACTGCTCAGATTGATATGAAACTACGATATGGAGCTACAATGAACTTCGGTTCATACTTTCCAGCAATAAAACAATAGGTTCATCGCTTTGAATCCCATAGTTCCAGCGGTACAACAGAAACACTGCACTCGGTTTCAGTCGCCATATTAAATTTTATTATTTTTCGCTATTTTGTAATTCAAATAAGAATAATGTCAAATATACGGTTATAGCGCAAATTCTTTTTACATCGCACTGCAGTACATACATTGCGATTTAGCTGTTATCATTTACGCCACAATGTGTGTGTGGCAAATGTTTTTGTATTCATAATTTGCCCGACTGATTGCGACCTATGACTATACACGACCAGCTCAATTGCCATGCTTGTACTGTAGCACAACGTAAGCATAATTTTCGATGTAGTCGCCAATTTAACATTTTTCTTCTCAGAATTCGAAAAAAAGTCAAAAATAATAGAATTCGATATGGCGACTGAAACCGAGCTAATAATACTAAGAAGCGCAGAGAGTAGTTGTATAGAAAACTCCCGCAAACAGTGCAATATAATTATTAGTGAAATGTGAACTGTCCACGCATCAATTGCATATTGCATTCTCCCACATTTATCGTTTTAAGTCGTTCAAGTATTTTCGTTGAAGTTTTTTTTTAGTCAGTTTTAAAATCGTGGTATATTAAATAATTTTTTTTTATTCTGTGGGGTTTTCTGTAGCTATATAGCTCTGCAATGGCGTATGTCTGTAGCAGCAGTAGTAGTAAGGTTAATTCTACTACAGGTTAGAAAGATTAATGTTAAAAGCTTGTCACAGGAACAATTTCTGCCGTTTGAGCGCTGACATCCGTTATGTGTGCAAACCGACCAGTCACAGAGCTTTTCTGAATGTTAAGTTATTATTAAGTTGATAATTTAAAACGCGAAATTGGTTTCTTTCCGCTTTAAAATTAAATTAAATGGCTACTATCATTTCGAAGCCTATTTAAATTAAATTTTTCTGCAGTTTCGTAATTTTCGGTCCCTTAGCGATAGCAGCGAAAATAGTGGCAGAAATTTTCTCTGTGCCAAACTCTCCCATAAGAAAACACAACTTTTCTAACCTGTAGCAGAATTAACCTTAGCAGTAACATTTATTGTAGTTTCTCAGTTGAGGACAGTGCATTGCTAGAAGGATTGAACACGGAGACATGCAGATGAGGCATAGACGCAGGGATGGTCGTGTAACTGAGGTGCTTGTGTCGTGTGGGTGCTACAGAAGCTGAAGGACGTGAAGCCGGGTGGCAAGAACCCGACACAGCGCCAGAAGGTGCTGCAGAAAGTGCTGTTCTTCGTGTCGACCGGCAGGAACGCCATGGTCGTGGTCGTCTGCGCTGCCGCCGCCTACTTCTTCAGCACGCGAGGCACTCCTCCCTTCATGCTCACAGGTGCGCGCTACTTCCACGCTAGCTGATTAGCTGGCGTGTTCGGCCAATGAGGAGGAAGCTAGACCTTGACTGGTCGATCAGCCCGGCCAGTCGGGAAGCAGAAACCCAGGGGCAATGGTATATTAATAGGGACCTAAAACTTTGTGAGTTTTATCTTGGACACAAAATAGAACTCAAACAAATATAAGCTTTTGTAACTTTCTCAAGTGGTTGTTGACTTATTGGTCACTTTTTGGAGAACACTAAGCCAATAGTAAAAAAGCAACTAAATTCAGGCCCAATCGTGTGGTATCAATGTGTCAGCGAGCAGTCTACTTGAGTTCATAGATATGCTTGGAGGCTAGCCTACAAGTCCGTCAACCAGCGAATTTTTCACGCCAATATATATTTGATCATGCCACCCAAATCATGGTTTGTCAAATATATTTTATCCTACAACATAAAAAAACTCCATGAAGAGCAGATCCTGTTATCACATAAAACATTTTATTTTTTCAGCATTAGTAGTTTTTCATAACATTTATTTCTTATATATTATGGATCCCAAATTTTGTGTTCGTGTTTAACTGTCTCAAATTTTCAGCATAACTATAATAAAGTTATCTATTTAGTCAAATTTTAAGAATGGGGTAAAGGATAGGTTGGTGACCATCCCTGTGGTAGGGCAGTATTTGATGTAATCTTCGGTGTCCATATGCAACTTGTTAAGACAATTTATAACAATAATTTCGCCCGGAACTTACAACTCCTCGAAATAGCTCGTCCAATTTGCGAAATTATCTCTTTCAGTGATTCCCATTGTGTACTGAAATGAAAGTATTGTTGTGAGATGCTCAATCTGTTAAAAAGTAAGGGGGTAGGGGACAACAATGAGGTTTTGTTGTTGGCACTATTTTGGGATGTTCTTCACCCCTTTTAAAGTAGAACCAACAAATTGCTATTTAAAATAAACAATATGTTCCTTTGAAGAGACAAACTTCTATTCTCTTGGAGAATGTATTGTTCATTTTTAAGAAAAGATTGTTTCATCTACATCAATTTTTATAGGAACAATCCGAAAATAACTGTCGGCCATACCTCATTGCTGTTACTTTTAAGAAGGCGTAGTAAATAAGTTAGAGCTTAGAACGTTTATGGAAAGTCGCAGGACTAAGAACAGAGGAAAAAATAGCACTCTTGTAACATACGGTAGTTTTTAACACTTTGTGGGCAAACATGTCGCTTGCGGTAAACTATTTATAACTTACCAATTTTGCGACATTGATACAGGCGCATGATCTTAAGTGAAGGTAATGTGTTATATTGGGAATATAATTGTGGAAAAATACTTGTTTAGGATTGCTAATTTTTTTAGCACTACATTTTATATATTTTTGGTAATTCTAAATAGGCCTGGATTCCTGTGAATTTCAATAAATGTTTCCAGCGTTAGTTTATGTAATGTACCATGCGCTTTTTACCAGAATAAGAGTACTGATAACCATATTTTTACCGTCAGTGTGGATGGATAAAAAAGGCAGCTGGTTGCTGATGACTTGGGATAAAGTTAATAGGTTAGAAAGATCAGTGTTAAAATTTTGGTACAGGGAAAATTTCTGTCACTTAAGCGCTGGTATCGGTAAGAGGAATATACTGACCAATCACACAACTTTCCTGAATTTTGAGTGACATGAAGTTGATAAATTGAAAAGTCCAAATTGGTTTATATTAACTTTAAAATTATGTTAAATGACTTCTGTCTTTACTACGTCTAGTTAAAGTTAATGTTACTACGGTTTCGTATTTTATTAGGTACGTTGGTAATTGCAGCGTAACTAGCGTCAGAATTTTTCCCTGTTGCAAACTCTCCCATAAGAAAACACATTTTCTTTCCAACCTGCAGTAGAATTAACCTTACTTGTGCTACGCTTATAGGGAAGATCGAGCCCGGCCTGCCAACTGTGGCCCCACCTCCATTCTCCACTACAGTTGGCAACAACACCCTCAGCTTCCTGGACATGTGCAAGCAGCTTGGTAGTGGCATCGGTGTTGTGCCCATCATCTCTATACTTGGCAACGTCGCCATCGCCAAGGCCTTCAGTGAGTATTAACTTCGTCAACTTGACAGACAAATCTCCAGCTTAGAGTGATCCTGTAAATTGTTGAATAATAACCACCATCGGCAATATGTTACGTGCACGTGTTCATTTTTTATTTGTGTCTTATTTAATATGACAAAATTGAGGTTTATGTCTACGTTGGATCATGTAAAATGTTGCATACTACAAAGATACAGAACAGGTACAGTTACGTTACAGGACTTTTATTTACGTTGATCCTGCTCGTGATGTGGCAAATTGATTGGTCTTAATTGTTGAGCAAGTTATTAATATATTATTCTGTATACAATAAATACATAATATTTCATTTTAACAAGCAGTACGCTTACCAAAATACTGTTTGAGAAAACTAATGTTATAACCGGGATTTTAATTCGAAACAGAAGGCTACGTAATCGAGAAATTTTCGTACATATTTATTCACTAATTACGCCATGGTGTACGTGTTGCACAGGGACATTTTATGACCAGTGCATACCAATGTGGTGATCAGTTACTGTAAAGTCCGTTTCCTCTGTGGAACTAATTTAAGGAAACGTCACAACATCACTTTTAAGGACTCTCCCATACCACACGCTCCAAATGCGCCTTCATTTGCTGGAAAATACTTTTTTTACGTAACTATTCCACATGCGCCCATCGTGCCAATGTATGAATGGGAAAAATAATTAGAGCAAGGACGAAACGGTATTGGTAAGACATCGTGTTCATTAAAAACACTGTTCCTATTCTCTCCAACATAACTAAAATTGGCCTTTTCAGGCTGTTGTACTTAAAAATATATTAACCGGATACGTACGAAACTCAGATAGAATCGTGCACTGATCTTTGTTACGGACTTTCCGCCAATAAAATTATATAGTCACCGCTTAAAGTTCCCTAGTAGACTGAATCTGAAATTCAAGAGAGAAGATAATCCTCTCGCAGCTTGTGGGGCGGTAGGGCTGTACACTGTTCAACCCTTCCGTGAATTTCCGGATAATTTTACGGAACTGTCTAATTAACGGAAACATTATTTTGTACATAATTACGTTTGATTAATTAAACATATGTAAAACTGCGAGAATAAACTAAAAAAATAACCGTACGCATTATTGTGCCTGCATCATAATATAGTCTCATAAATATGTGAGTTTCCATACATGGATCTAATTGCCTTCCGTAAATTAACGGACACTTGTGGAGAATTTTTTTACCAGCACTTCTCCGTAAATCAACGAATTTATTTTAATAGTGCCACCTTATGTTTGTAAGAGTTTTTAGCAACTGTTGTGTAGTACTCCTTGGTAGGCGAACATATAAAAAATTTGACTGGCATCGATATTACTTTTCTACCGTCGCCGATTATTCAAAGCAGCAAGTGGCGCTAGTGTCGCTGATGTTGATGTGGGAGATAATTAGTGTTGAGTGTAAGATCTTGATGCCTGACGTTGGTGTGGTGTGTGCAGCTACGGGCATGCGGCTGGACGCGACACAGGAGATGATCACCCTGGGTCTGTGCAACATCGCCGGCAGCTTCGTGCGGTCCATGCCCGTCACAGGCTCCTTCTCCAGGAGCGCCGTCAACAATGCCTCTGGCGTGCGCACTCCCATGGGCGGCCTCTACACAGGTAAGTCTGCGCTCCGCTATGTTTACACTCGCTGCTTCATCTTCTCCTCCGAGTCCCAACTGCACAGTCACATTGAGTCAAATGTGTGGTCTCTTAGTGAAATGTGAGGAATTTGCATTGCAGACACGAATTGTGAGTGAAACATTAAGGGAAAATTAGACGGAGTTAAGAGGGATCAGTACTTGCCGTCATAGAAGTCTTCAAATTTCACTGCAATATCCATAGAATGAGTTATTAAAATTTCCAGTTTGACATGGCACATATATTATTTTCTTAGGTGTAACCAGATTGTCGAACCTCCACTACCTTCCTTAGTTTCTGACTAGTATCCTTCTGGAAGAAGTGTGTCGCTTTTTTTTGGATGGACATAAATATAGTATAAGCGATAGTAGTCAAACAATGCTAACTGTATACAATGTAAGAAACCATTTCCTCTGCCTTGTGGAAGCATATAACATTTTAGAAAATTTGTAGGCCAAATTAAACGCAGAATATTCATTATTATAGCATGGCGGGTACTGATCCCACTTACGCAGAAAGGAACCAACCCAAGCAGTAATTTATTTTGAGGTAATCATACCAAATAGATGGAGAAGGTTCAAAGTATGACCTAGAAAAAGAACAAGTATTAAAACCTAATATTTGAAGAAAAAAGGAGCGTCCAGAAAAAATCTTTTTATACAAGGTTTGTGTACACACAGAGAAAACTTTCACCTCAAATACCTGTGTTACAGTGAACTGTGGGTTAGTTCGTTTGTGCTTAGCTCCTTCCAACAAAAAATTCTCTGTAGGGGGAAGTTTCATTGAAACAGTGTTCTAAATATACTTCCCAATAACGTAATTGCTACCGGTATGTAAGTTATTAAAATAATACATGCGAATTAAAGTTATTTGAAAAAAAAAAACAAGCTAAGTATGAAATAGAGCATGTAATTGCAGTATCTTAAGATCAAATTTGTTTACACATCTTTACTGTTTCAATCTATGTTGTCATAATTGGAGATAGACTGTTTTCTCATTTCGGTCTCACATCAGTTAATATAGATAACAGCTCACATAAGCTTAAAAATTATTTTAAGTAATGATTTATGTCACTACAGGCTCTTTATTTCAAAATTAAGACATACAAATAGTTACAAGCAAGCAAACACATAATCAATTAATCTAGGAAACTATATCCGAATCTCCCCTTTCCCCTAATTCACATTTATTCCTGTACTTCTTCTTATCTTTCTCGTCCTCATTTTCTCCTTCACTTCTTCATCGTTATCCTTTTTACCTTCGTTCTCATTTTTCTTCTTCACCACAAAATTTAGTATCGTAAGCCAATGAATATATAATTGAAACTCATTGATCCAAAACAACAACATAGGTTCTGCACAGCATTAACAATAACAATTGTGTCAAAATCACTAACTCTTCTTCACACACATAAGAAAAAAGTGGCATTAAAATGATAATTTAAATCTAGTTTGTAGGTATTGAAATTGCCTTTATAAAATATCCAACCTCTGCAACGCCATTCACACATTAGCAAAGTGGAACCTTAAAAAATTAATCCTCGTAGCTTTCAACGTTAAAATCATGACAAGAAGATATATTTTAAAAAATAGGTTTAAGTTTTGCAGGATGTCGTGAGTGTAGTGGCATGACTGTCTGACAAGTGTTACTACGTCATGTTTGTAGGTATCCTGATTGTGCTGGCCTTGAGCTTGCTGACCCCGTACTTCTACTTCATCCCCCGAGCCACACTGTCGTCTGTCATCATCTGCGCCGTCATCTTCATGGTCGAGGTCAACATGGTGTGCACCGTCTGGAAGACCAACAGTGAGTAGATAGCACTGAATCCATACAGGTGTATCCAGAGTGATTTACTGTCACCTTCACTTATCCCGTTCTTTGTTGTTTTCATTAGGTTTCTCTGAAACGGTTAATAAAAGGGCGTATGTTTGTTAGAAACATTTTGTTCAGAATCACCAGTACTATCTATCACCCCTCAAAGCATGTACCTTTCCTCCCGACTCATCCTGTATATTAAAACGACGCGTTCTTTCATGTGTCTGCAGTGTTAGTGAGACATTATTCGTCTCATAAAACGATTACAAATAATATTTCGTACCGGAAGATTTTAACAAGCACTTGGACAGCCTTTATGTAGTTTTTTAATGACGTCTTGCTGCAATGTACCAATTTATGCAGTCTGTTCTGCTGTACGGCATATTAGCATGGGGATGTATGAGCAAAACTGTAGTCAAGCCACTGATTTTAATACAAAATGTAATTATACGAACTGTGTTTAAAAAAACTTTTAACATCCATCAAAGGAACTTTTCAGTCTTTTGAGAGTATTCAATACCAGAAAATTGTGTGTTAGAACCATATTAGTCAATTTCTTGAACAAAAAGTTACTAGTACAGTATTTATCTCACATATATCCTACTTGACATAAGGTAAACAAAAATTTACCAACTGCCCTAGTTCACAAAACCATTTCTCAAAAATCATTTACATTCTTGTTTTAAAAAATTGTAACAATTCTTCCTGAATATATAAAAAATTAAAATCTAAACAAAAAATAAATATTGGTCGATGGTTAAATTACTTAACTGATAGATGTACGTAAATTTCGCAGATACATTCCAGGTCAGGTTGAACGCCAATTATGTATACGTCATTGTCATGTCTGTGACTTGCTTGTGGCTGTTACGAAACGTGTTTGACTACTGCAAGCCAGTAGTAAATAAGGAAATAATGCGAAGGACTATCGCCTGCTACCGGCTTGTACGGTTATAAGCCAATATATAATCGATTGTGGCCAGTGGGTGTATAGGACTGACAAGTCTGGGCTGCTGCCAGATGAATCCACGAAATTGACGTACCTCTATTAACTGATGATGAGTTGTCTTTAATTTTTAAGTAGTCATTTACTGTAGTTAATTATTTTGCCTTTAGTATATTTTAAATTGTTAAATGCTATCTGTATCCACCCATAGTAATTTTTACTATGTAATTTACGCAGAATTCAATTTTTTTAAAATTAATTATTACTGTGACAAGTTTTCTTACATAAATTACCCCAATTATGGAAAATAACATGTCCAATAGCACTCACGTACAAGCTTCGCTTATGTGAGTGTGAAGTCCTCCATTCTATAAAAAGTATTTATGCAAGTTCTGTAATCGGTATGTGGAAAATAAATAAAAAATTGTCTTGAATGCGCAATATAACCCCAGGCAGAACGGGACGTTAAACACTGCTGCCCATATGTATAAAATACTGATTATTTTATGTGGATTAAATGTAGCTGTGTGCGTGTGCGCAGAACGTGACCTGATCCCATCGCTGGCGACTTTCGTGGCGTGCCTGATCCTGGGAGTTGAACTGGGCATCCTCACAGGCATTGCCGTCGACATGTGCTTCCTACTGTACTTCAACGCCAGACCCAACGTCGCCGTCGAGAAGGCAACGGTGAGTCACCCTCAATAACAGCGCTTCTTCGCATAATAGGCTCTTATGAACATTCACTCGGAGTAGGGTAGGTTGTCTCAGTCATTTGTCCACGTTTTGTCGATTACCAGCATTTGTTAACCCCTGCAATGCCATTCAAGGTTTTAAAATGACGAGAATCCAAAAATTTATCACATGGTAAATATTTTGGTAAATGCTACATCTACAGTAACTACGTTTCCATGTCGTTTAGAAAATCGATTTCAAAACACTTACCGTTTTGAAAACACTCATGGAAACAGGATTCAAAACTATTTGAGTCTCAAAGTCGTTACACCAAAAATTGAGATCGTATCGGATTGAGTCGGTCGTAAAATACCATGAAAACGCCAATCGTATTGAAAACGAAACGAAAGTAAAACGCATACTCGGCAGTTGTTTTGGCCTTCAGATTTTCTATTAACAGGTGCGTGTTTGTTATTATAAAATTCTATGTCGAGCATTAGCACGAATGTACGGTCAATAGAGAAATTATTGGTTTTATTATAAAGTTCTGGAGAGCGGGTACTGTTCAAATAAACTGTGTTTCACAAGCTAAATTACTGGAAGAAAAAGTATCTTTCCCTATGAAAGAAAAATAAGCAGATGGTTGTATGTATATATTTATTTCATGTCAACCAACATCAATTTAAATTGTACCAACGTTACCACACACACATTTGTCCAGCGAACAGATTCCAGTTCCCGAAACGTCGTAACACTGTCTGTCTGGAAAACTACTGTGTCTTGTTTCGTCTCTTCGTTGTGTCGTTTGTCTTTCCTGTGTATGTCTGTTATCTGTTGCGTTTTGTCTTGTCTATTTGTTGTGTCTTTTTGTAATTTTTTTGTTTGTGTCTGATATCTACTGTTTTTTTTTGTTTCGTCTCATCGTTGTGTCGCATGCTACTTGGTTTTTTATTTAATTTGTTATTATTCATTTATTATCTGTTTGTTCTTTGTTTTTATTTGACCCGATTCCATTTTGGAATTTAATGTTGTGTATGTATCTTGCTGACTAAAGCATGCTCTGCTTATTTTATGGTTTTCTTTTATTTGTTTAGTTTTCGTTGACAGTCATTCAATTTGCAATGGAGTACGTCCAAGAAACTGAATCCAGTCATAACTGATAAACATCACAGTATATGTTATCAATATCTGATTTGTGCTGCCAACATAATAGGGTATAATGTAAACTTCATTTCTTGACGAATTACCAGTTTTCCATTGTCACACTTGAAAATAATTGACTAAAATAAAAACAGCAGCTCGCCAAACATATAAGCAAGAAAAATTTATGTTAACATAAAAGTAATAACCTAACTTATTCACTAGTTCCACCACATGCCGCTAGGTTGTTTTTCGCACATTTCTCGTTGTTATTAGCATAGGTAAGGTTAATTCTCCTTCAGGTTGAAAAGATCAATGTTAATAGTTTGGTACAGGGAAATTTTCTGCCGCTTGAGCGCTCTTATCGGTAAGAGGTGTAAGCTGACCTATCACAGAGATTTCGTGAATTTTAAATTTCACGAAGAAGATACGTGATTTAATAGCCACGCTTGTTTTTTTATTTAATAAAAATTAATTTAAATGACTTCTCTCGTTCCCAAGTCTAGTCAAATAAAAGTTTACTATTGTTTAATATTTTAGTAGACCCGTTAGCGATAGTAGCGCGCCTAGCGGCAGAACTTAAGTCTGTGCCAAACTCTCCCTTATAAGGGGAAAAAACAGTAGTTCTAACCTGTAGTAGAGTTAACCTTAAGGCGGCCGCCTGGTGCAGGGTGTACTTGTGTATGTGAGGTGAAAATATGAGGCGCTACGAGCGACGTCGGTCGACACATGTATTGTAATATCGCCTCTACGTCCAAAATCGTAAACACGCACGCAGTGTTCCCGCCGTAACGTTTTTACTGTGGGAATTTTAAGTCCTCGCTCTTTAGTTATTCAGAGGTTGCGAAAATATTTTTTTACGTAAATTAATACATGCCGAAAAATTCATTCTTTCAGTTTTAACACTAATATATCATTGTTTGTATCTGAATTTTTCTGTTACAATACAGCAAACAGATTTTTAGATTTTTTCCCCGGAAATACCCCAATATTTCGTTGTGACAATAAGCCAAAATGAAGCAAAATATTTTTTTTGCTAGCAAACGGTACATTATTTTTAAAAAGGCTCTGGCAAAATTGTGTAACGTATGACTGTTCACAGTCTCAATTTTTTTTTTTTTTTTCAAAGAATTTGGTTAAAAAATATTCAAGTTATTTGCAATTGTTTGAAATAAATGAAAGGCCGTGGCCTTAAGCGGTGACCCAATCATTTTATTGAACACGTCACTGTAGCAAGTAGACCTCAATCTAGAACAAATCTGTTACATATATCTTGAGAAACAACCGCGTGAAAAAGCCGATTTTAGCCAAGTTAGAGGAGTTTAAAATAATGCTTCCAATGTGCGTGGCGTCTTGAAAGTCACATTCACAAGTAGTCTGAAGTGTGTTTTCTACTCGTAGATAAGCATTGTGGACGCTTGTTTACTGGTCTCTCAGAAAAAACGTAACTCCGAACACGCTGCACGCGCAGTTCGAGCGCCTACTCCACACTTCAAAATGCGTTGCTCATAAACAGGTTTTTTTTCTACGAAAATATTCCACGTTCGGCGGGAAGCTTGCACGCTAGTTCAGCACTTGGCTCGTTGAGGCGACGCGTCATTTGATGCGCGCTTCAAGGTCGACCTTACTGCTTCGTCACTTTTCAGCCTCTTAAACGCGGGTAGGCGGCGCGCTTAAGGGGTATTGATCCCTACCACCTTGGATTTATCTGTTTCATCTCGATAACTTCTGTTCTAGTCGATGTATCAAAATTTTTGTCATGACATGGCATAGATACAAACTTAATCGATTTTCTATAATTGCTGTAAACATAATATATTCATTATTTTGCAACGGGAAACAGCCGAAAAGGAAAAATTGCTTTATTTACGGGAGCGACTACAGAGGCCGCAACATTAACAGATACAATGCCATATGGATTCCAAAAAGTGAATGAAACAATAAACTATGCCTTGTCAGCGTGAAAAAAGGAAAGAAATGTGTCTATTCCCTGATTTATAAGAAAAACCGTAAATCCGATCTGACAGGGATCAATCCCCCTTAACTTAGAGCTGTCCAATAATTGTGTCTGTAGTATAGTGTTTGCTATAACCGATGGTTGTGTGTGGCAGTGCCCGGGGGGTGGTCCCGAGTACGTACTGGTGACACCGGGAGGCGGACTGCTCTTCCCCGCCGTGGACTTTGTGCGCGACGCCGTGGCAGAGGCGGGTCTGCACGGCAAGCAGGTCGCCGTCGTGGTCAGCTGTCGTCATGTGCAGCACGTAGACTTCACGGCGGCGCAGGGCATGGTCTCCATAGCGCGCGACTTGTCCGCCCAGGGACGTCGCCTGGTGCTGACCAATGTGCGACCCGGCGTGGAGCGCATCCTGGCCGCTGCTACCCCCGCCGACAAGCTCGTCATCGCCGCCAACGACCAAGAGCTCTTCAGCATCCTCAGAGGTGGGTATCACACCCCCTCCTCCCTCCCTTTACACGTACCCTGTTTTTTTTTTGGGAAATATTCTCACCAACGTGATAATCAAAGTTAAAATAATAAATCGGCTTGTCGTCGTATTGATTTTTTAAAAATTTTCTGTCATAACTATTCTTTTGGGTAAATTTATGGAAATTTAGCCTGACTGCCGAATAGAATACATGTTGATAGAATTTTAACATCCTATACCATTGTTTGCCATCACTGTCGTTGCAGATCTAATTTCAGATAAGAATTTTCTAACTGCAATTAGATTTGTAACAATAAACAAAAGTAACGGCGAACAAAGATTTATGGTGTCTAAAAATTCTACCAGTATGTATTCTATTCAGCAGTTAGGTTTAAGTTCCATAAATTTACCCAGTAGAAACGTTGTGACAAAAAGCAAGATGGCGACCATCTGTCTACGCCATTGGATATAGCAGTCTGTTTGATGTCACAGGGTCAATCGGGGAGTTGGCGAACGGAAGGGCGGAGACCAAGGTGGAGCTGGAGAACTCCAGCCCCAGCCAGGCGGACTGCGAGGCTCCTGGTGAGGACAACACGAGGGTGTGATCCTCGTAACTGCGGGACTTGACCCCACGTTCTGCAGTGCACCGCCCCACCTCAAGTGCAGTGCCCGTCTAGCCGCGCTGCGCCCCTGGTCAGCTAGCAACTGATCACACATCTCCTACACTAGCGTCCTCGTCCACATGAAGGCCCCGCAGACAATAAGTCACGTCTGCAGAAGTCTTTCCTCAACGTAAACATCTACGAAGAAAATGTGCCGGTGCCAGTACATGTGTTTATAAATATTTACATTACTTACAACTTAGTATTCCCACAGCAGCATTTGCATGTTCTATAATAACATGCAAGCATAGTTATCAAGAGTAGAAGTATGTTTGTAGTTGCAACAAACGTTATGATGTGCAAGATGATATAACACACAACAATTACAATCATAGATCTTTTTTTTTTTTTTTTACTGAAGGAATCCCCATTAACAAAGGTTATACGTTAGTTGTTTGTTATCGGTAATGAGCGTGCATAAATAGTTCATACTCATAAGAGAGACAACCTATTTTTGTATGAAATAAACTGAGTATTTTTTTAACTGCGTTGGTTGAAAAACGAAATTAATTTTTAGTTAAATGTGTATCTGAGCCATGTTACACATTATCGTTAAGCTATATGAAAAAAAAACGCATAACCAATTTATTGAAAATGGAGTGTTGTAGATTGCAGTACGTAAGAATCGTAATAGTTGACAAATTTGTTACACTACCTCATATTCATTTTATGTATCGCTACTCCCTTGTTTAATTTAATGTACTTAGCTGACCATTATGTAGCCATAATGCCTGAGGTATTTATGTATTTGTTCTATTTGGAATGTACAGCCAGTGGTTTACAGATAACCAGAATAGAGATCAATTTTAGCTCAGGCAAATCTACGTAAAGCTACGATATTCAAGTGCACTAACTACAATAATTACTTATGTTTATACAGGCAAATATTCTAAGACGAGAGAATTTTATGCCTGTTGCTATAGTTACGAAATTATAGGAGAATGCATTATGCATGTATGAAGCGATGTTAGTGTGTAATCATAATTTCAACTGAATGCTGCTGTTTAGAAACGCTAATATTTAAAGATATTGCATTGTTAGGAAACACGCTTGCACTGTTTGTATTAGATATGCAATACCTACTAAACTTATGAACTTAAGGTGTTTAAGCGCCTGTCAATTCCGATAGGCATACTTAACAACGCTTACGTAGATGTTTATAATTTGTGTTTGTGTGAATAATGTGAACTGTAACGCGGGTATTTCTGCAACACCTATTATTTTATTAAGTCTGAAAAACAATCGGCAAATGACTGTAGTACGATATAGAACGAACATATTTGTTTACTACGAAGAGATCGCCACTGCAAGTGTCGACAGATATTTAATATATTTATGTATATTTTGTACATGTTATAAATGTGAAGTTGTACCGAGATGTTATTGCAGTATTAAATATTCGTTTTTACTAAAAGTCAACACATACATGGACATTTTTAAGCCCTTGTTACTATTCTTCCTTTCAGGAAAATAAAATTTTTGCACTACTTTTTAACGTAAATGTAGAACCCAAAGTAATAACTGATGCCACAAGGGGCGTAACAGGAAAAAAAGGGGGGGTTACGTTGCCCTCCCTCCCTCCTGAATCTTTGAAGCAGGGACAGACCTTAAACAATCTACCTGTCTACATACAATAAGTTTACATGTTCTTTATTTTAGTAAACTAATATAATTTAAAGTTATTTTATGAAAGCAAAACCTTATTATCCAAATGGTGACCATTATACCTCTGAAATAAATGGAAATTAGAACAACATTTATCATACTTTTACATGTTTGAGACATAAACTTTATATGTGGGTAATTCCCATGAGTTCTTTGGGATAGAGGTCTTATAATTAGAAATAAAAGAGTTAAATTAAATACTGGATTTAATAGCTCACAAAGCTACGAAATACACAAAACAGTAATCAACTATAACTCTCACAACACAATTAGTTATGCACACAATTACTCCTGTGTCACAGACACGTTACTTAACTTTGACAATTAAAGCACAAAAAATGTCTACCATCAATTAATTAAACACTACAAATCACAATAAAATTCAGTCATATATCCAATCAACAGGCGTTCAAATAGGGACAATGTACAACCTTATCAGTCCGAAGTGGTGATGGCTCACCATGTGCTGCGCAGCACCCCGAGTACACCACTGTCTTCACTCTTGAGGTCTTCGGTTCGACTCCCGTCGCGCACCTCCTCTTCGCCTGTCAGCCCGCCGCAGTAGTTCTCTTGATTCGCCGAACACTGCTCCGAAGGTAGCCGCCTGCCACCTCACAGTAGACTCTGACGTCACCAAGATGTCTTCACCAGTCTCTCTCCACTCCTCTAGCACTACCAATAGCGAACTCTCCCGGATTTGTCGATTCGGAGCTTTTATTCTTGGCCAAACAGTCGGGTCTTCCCCGCATTACAGGGGTCTAAAATTAGACATTTCATCATGTTTCGCATGTGATTTGAGTCACGTACACCACTTCGCAGGGTAAAAGCGCAGTTGGGACAGGTATCTATGACGTAGTTTCGGCGGGATTCCCACTATGAGACACTCGGGCTTTAAGTCGTGGGCCAGTCCTCAAGGTGCCCCGACACAGGCCCCACCCAGCCCGCCCTCAGAAACACAGCATGCAACACTGCCCCCTCCTTAAGTCTGTTCGTCCCGAACAGACACAACAGCCTCAGGTCCATCGTAGAGGGCTAATCTGTCGATGTGTTCAACTTTAGGTCCTCTCGCCCGAGAGCCTCGATGGACAATCCGAAACACATCATCATTGATCTTCTTTACTATTTCATAAGGGCCTTCCCAATTCTTCTGCAGCTTGGGACAATACCCCTTCTTTCTCTGAGGGTTGTACAACCACACCAGTTGACCTTGAAATGTTTCATCTGGTGCATTCATATCGTAGCGAGTTTTCATCCTGTCGGTGTTGATCCTAAGGTGTCGCCGGGCGAAGTTGTACGTGTGAACCAACTTGCGACGTAACTCGCTGGCATACACTGGGGATGCAATCCGGTCTTCCTCCGCCGGTCGTCCGAACATCAGGTCGCTCGGGAGACGGAGCTCTCTTCCAAACAGCATTCTTACCGGTGTCATCCTTAGTTGCTTCATGAATGGCAGAGCAGTATGCTAGCAGAAACAGCGGTACTTTGGAGTCCCAATCCTTTTGATTATCAGATAAAGATGGATAGGTACTGCTCCAGGGTGCGATTTAGGCGTTCGACCGTTCCATCAGACTGTGGATGTAGCGGAGTGGTTCGGGTCTTATTTATACCCATTATTTTCATCACTTCTTGGAAAAGGGCCGCTTCGAAATTCCGCCCTTGGTCCGAGTGAAGCTCCAATGGCACCCCAAACCTTGAGAACACATGTTCGACAAGTGCATCAGCCACCGTGCTGGCTTCTTGATTCGGTATGGGAAGAACCTCTGGCCATTTGGTGAAGTAGTCCTGCACCACCAACAAATACTGACTGTTTCTCTCAGTTATTGGCAAGGGACCCAAGATGTCAACCGCCATTCTCTCGAATGGGGCACCAACATTGTACTTCTGGAGACGACCTCGGCCTCTGACCCTCGGCACCATCTGTCGACATCTTCACGACAATGAAGCCAGTAAAACCTCTCTCGAACCTTGTTGAGAGTCTTATTAATGCCAAAATGACCGCCTGACACTGAATTATGGAGCTCCTTCAGTACCTCTGGGACCTTGTTCTCGGGGAGGACCAACTGTAGGTGTTCATGTCTGCCATCCACACTCTCCAAGTTCCGGTAGAGGACACCATTCTTCAGAACCAGTGAATTCCACTGTGCCCAATATGCCTTAGTTGTAGCACTCTTTTCAGATAGCTCCTGCCATTCTGGCCGGTGGTCCTGCTCTTTCCAATCCAGTATTGGGCACAAGTCTGGGTCACTTTGTTGTTTTTCTCTTATCTTGTCGTCAGTCCAGGAGAACTTCCTATCGGCTGTTGATGCCTGAATCCTTGTGGTTCTAACATACTGCACTCCTCTGCTCTTCTCCTCTTGCTGTTCACAATGGCAACAATTGGCGTCACAAGGTCTGCGAGATAATGCATCTGCATTATTGTGGGAGCCACCAGCACGGTGTTGTATATCAAAGTTGTATTCTTGAAGGTGTTGTATTCATCGAGCTATTTGTCCTTCGGGATTCTTGAAGTTCAGTAGCCAGCGTAGAGCAGCATGATCTGTTCGCAAAGTAAAGTGTCTGCCATATAAGTAGTGGTGGAAATGTGATATGGACTTCACCATTGCCAATAGCTCCCTGCGAGTGACAATAATTTTTCTCTGGTTTCTGCAGCACTTTGCTGAAATATTCTAGAGGCTTCTTTACTCCATCTTGAACCTGCGATAGCACAGCACCTATGCCTACATCACTCGCATCTGTGTCCAATACAAACTCGCTTTTACTATCGGGGAAGCCCAAAACTGGAGGGGACATTAAAACTTCTTTTAGTTTTCTGAAAGAGGCTTCACATTCAGGCGTCCACAGGAATTTTCTTTTGGCTTCAGTAAGTCCATCTCATGTAAGAATTCCATTTTTTGACAGTTGTACTGGCATAATTTTATAGTTGTTTCCGTGAAATAAGCAGTGTTTTCCACTGCCATTAAGTGATATTTGAACAAACACACTCAGGTGGCTCTCAAACTGTGAAGTTTATAAAAAATTGAAAGTATTTTCCTGTAGAGATTTGCACACATGCTAATCCTTTGAACTGTCAAAAAAAGGAATTCTTACGCGAGACAGACTATAGTGGCTTGGCAATCGTAGCAAATCCATGTGAAAATCGCCGATAATAAGCGCAGAGTCCAAGAAAGCTCCTCACCTGTGTCCTGTCTGTTGGTTGTGGCCAGTCTTTTATTGCCCTGTTTTTTTCTGGGTCAGTCTGGATTCCATCAGCTGATACCACATGCCGTAGGAATCTAACTTTCTTTTGGAACAGGTGGCACTTCTTGGGAACCAGCTTCAGATTTGCAGCAGCCACTTTCTGGTATATGGAATCTAATCTGGTAAGGTGTTTTTCAAATGTTTTACCTGTGACCACGATATCATTTAAGTAAACTTGGCAAATATCTAGAGGTAGGATCTTTTCCATTAGTCGTTCCTAGGTAGCAGGGGCATTGCATAGCCCAAACGGCATGACTTTAAACTGCCAAGTTCCTTTCCCTTGCACAGAGAAGGCTGTCTTCTCCCTGTCCTCTTGCGCCACCTCACATTGCCAGTAGCCACTCTTCATGTCAAGTGTAGAGAACCATTGTGACCCTGTCAGGCTGTACAGTGTGTCATCAATCCGGGGGAGGGGATAGCAGTCCTTTTTGGTCACATCATTCAGCCGGCGGTAATCCACGCAAAATCTTGTGGACTCATCTTTCTTCTTAACTAACACAACAGGTGATGACCAAGGGCTGACCGACGGCTCGATCACATCCAAGTCCTTCATTTCTTTCAAAATGCCATCCACAGTCTCTTGTGTATCCAGAGGTAGTTGTCTTGGGGGTTGCTTGATTGGTCTAACTTCCCCTGTATCAATGTGATGATGTGCAGCGGATGTTCTACCAAGGTCAAGTGGCCCACATGAAAAAGTTCTCTTGTTTTTCTTCAGAAGTTCTGCCACAGCCTTTTCTTGTCTCCAGTTCAGGTTTTCTCCAGTTCTAGTCAGTAGTTCCTTGAGTGGTTCTGGCATAGGCCCATTAAGGTCGCCTGACTTCATGGCTTCTTTGTCGGTTGTAGTTATTTGGGAGACTTGTTTGCACACGCCTGTTATGGCCCCCTCCTCAAGCTGGATTGGCCTGTTTGACAAGTTAACCATTCGAACAGGTAGATTTCCAGAACTCGGCGAAACCAATGTTCTTGCTACTACCACCTCATCAGGTAGGCTGCTTCCTCTTCTCATATGTTCGACCAGAGCTACATGCCGCACAAAATTGCCTCGACACCGTGCGGGGATGACAACCTCACTGGAAGCTGGCAAAACAGTTGTCTCACAACAGACCACCTGGCAACTGGTTGGCGAGGGCAGTTCGCTTCGTGGCATCATCACCAGTTCTCGGTTACCAGCCCTTAATACTCCTGACGAAGTATCTATACAGCACTCCAACTTGCGCAACACATCCAGGCCCAATAAACATTCGTCTTCAATGTCGGCTATGTACACTTCGTGTTCAATGCAGAGGTTACCCAACTTCAACTGTACCTTTTTCTTCCCCTTTACTGGTGTGGTCTCGCCTGTCACTGTCGTCAGAAAGCTCTGTCTGTGATTATGGCATTTTAACTACTGGGGATAAGGCCCCAAGATGTCCGGTCTGACAACAGTAATGGTTGCTCCAGTGTCTACAACCATATGGCAAGAAACATTATCCAGACTGCCCTCCACTAGGATTGCATTAAAATCTTGTTTCACTGAGCATACTTGAAGAAATTCTGGGGTCTTATCTCTCTCAGTCACCGACCTTCGCCCCTTAAGACCGGTGCTTACATGTTTCCCGACGGCTGGCCAGATCGGACAGCTTCATCCTGCTCTTGGCTTCTGTTTTTCTGTAGCCATCGTGGACACTGGGCTCTGAGGTGTCCGGGTTCTCCACACTCCCAACAGCTTGGTCGCCCCTGTTGTCGAGGGCGGGGTGTAATCGGAGTGAATTTGTTCTTAATTGCATTCATTGTGGTTTCCATTCTCTTCAGGATGTTCTCTAGGCTGTTTTCTCTTTCGTCGCCCTTCAGTGCGACTGCCCGCACAGCACGCCAAGTTGATGGTCCTCTTGCAAATTCGACCTCCAGTGCTCTGGCCAGGGCATCCTGCATAGTCCTTGGGGCGGCCAGGCGCACTGCTTGACGCACGTCTACATCGGCAATGGCATCGACGAAGAAGCCGACTGCTATGATGTCTCGTGCCTGTTCTGGACATCCCTCGAGCGACAAATGGGCAAGTTGCACAATGTCCTGCCACAACTCTTGCAGTGGCTCCCATGATCTCTGGGTGCGGCTCCTTAGTTGGGCATGGTGGGCATGTCGCAAGTACTTGTCTCCGAAGCGCAGCTCCAGGGCAGTAACTAATGTCGAGTATTCCAGACATTGTTGTTCTGGAAGCGACTGGAGTATACTGAGGGCAGGTCCCCTCAGCACAGCTGCAAGGTAGTAGGCTCATTGCTGGTCAGACCAACCATTTATGGCCGCCACAATTTCGAACTGGTTTTGGTACTCTCGCCACGGAGTCTGGCCATCGTAAGGAGCAGGCTTCACAGAAATCCCTTTTCCAATGTTTGATGCAGGCACACTAGACACACCAACATGTTGCAGCCCATTTTCTGCCTGGTTGTGAATCACACTACAGCCTGGTTTAAAGTTCGTTGTCTTCTCTTCGCCGCCTTCAGGTATTGATTCAGCAATGACATGGTCATCTCCGGTAACAAGATGGCCACCCTCTTGACGCTGACAAAATTCTTGCCACTCCTTCCTTAGATCATTCATTTGCTGTTCCACCTTATCGTTTACAGCCACAATTTCCTGGTACACCATTTCTTTAACATCGTCTATTTTTCTGTCTACCACTTCGTTCACTTTGTCTACCTTTTCACTTACACTGTCTACAAGATTATTAACATTCACTACTTGCTTATTTACACTATCAATTTTCTTATCTACACTATCGATTTTCTTATCAACATTTTCATTTACACTATCAATTTTCTTATCAAAATTTCATTTACCTTATCAACATTTGCATTTACTGAATTTATTTGGCCACTTAAGGGTGCTCGGTACGGTATGCTAAGCAGCGCGAAACATGTGTACCGTTATTGAACATTATTGAGAGAACGAATGAAGTTAAAATATATCGTTTTCGGAAGTAGGTGTCGTAAAGTCGTATAATTGTCTAAGACATTTTATGTATACAAAAATCTTTTAACTTTTTAAAGAAAAAAATGTGGAAAATAGGCCTTTTTTAATTATTTAGTCAATTGTAATAGAGTAATGCAGCATGAAAAACGCATAAAACTGTGTCTTAGACTTGTTCCTTACCATGCTGTATAGCATGTTGCAATCTGAACATTTCTGGGATAACTATTATCCTGTAAAAACTGTAATTAAAACTAAATAATTTCAATTTTTTACCCGACGAAAACAGGACACCTACTTGTGGAGATATGTTGCTTCTATCCCCAGTACCTTGAGTGAACGCGGAGCAGTTATGAGAGGACAAGACGTGGCAACTCATGTTACCAAAACTGACAGGGATTATCTGCAGCGCCCGATCTATCATCTAGAGCCAGATTCTCACGAAAATGCCATGAGTCCTACGGCAAAGACGAGTGAGAAGTTATTTTATTCAGTTTTGTTTTTGTGTAGGTTACGAATATTATAACCCGTGAAACGAATTTCAATGTTCTGTTACTTTTTTTAAAGACGATATGAAAGCCACCGATTTCGATTCCTGGGTTAGCATATTCGTATTCTACAGAAAATACTGAATAAAATGATACCTCACTCGTCTTTACCGCATGATTGGAGCCATTTAGTCACTCAGCTGTAACAAGCCTGTTCCTTTGTCTCAATTGGTTCATTACAAGCTTACGGTTAGAACGTTCTGCGTTTTAAGTATACGTATATTGTAAATTGCGTACAAGTTATACAATATAAATAATAAAACTGCTCGGTGTTGATCAATTTATTCTTCAATTCACCAGAAAGAAAGTACTTTACTGTCTATCCCATGTAAGAATTCCATATTTTGACAGCCAATACTTTTAACACGTGGCAACCATTTAAAACAACAGGACGTAACCGTGTGACCTGATGAAGCAGTAGTGGCAGCCCTGATCAACAAATCGGTTAACTTCCATCGCCGACGTTGAAAGTAGTGTGTACCGTATTATATATGAAAAATAAGTCAGCACTTTGGAGGAAACGTAATATAATAAAACGGCTACGTAGCCAGCATTAGTCAGTTAACTATTTTATTCTATTCAAATAGCGTAATTTTATAACTAATTTACAAACAACTGCACCACTATCAGTGGGCCTGTAACCAAAACAAAGCACTGTCATTTGCGATTGTAAAAAGTTACCGCATTCGCGTGTGTTTGAAATTCTAATAATGTGGTACTTTATTATTCTGTGCATATATTTAATATATTGTAATGTAGGGATTATAAAACCCAACCTGTAATCGCCAATGAGAAATGACGTCCGGCAACCAAAATAAAGAGCGGCCATTTGCGTTGCGAGTGTTTGAGCTTCTCGTGTGTTCGGTATGTTTGAGATTCTTGTACGGTGTTATCTTAATATTTTGTGCATGTATGTAATTGTAATATATTGCGATGTAGGGATTAAAATACGCGACGTGTAATCGCCTACAACAACGGGATATTAAGACGTGATTCGGAAGACAGTAACTTCAGCTGGCGTGGCTACAAAAAAAAATTGCTAAATAAGTAGTAGGTAATCCGTCCAGAGAAAAGTGCTACATAAAATAAAAATTACCCAACTTTTATTTTCACAGATTTTTTGGGTGAACACTTACGGTTCTTGTTGTAGTCCTATATGTAAACATGCTTTTTTAAGGCGCCGACTCAATACATTCTTTTTGTAAGAAAAAGTTCATGTTTTTTTAATCAAGTAAGTGGTTATTATAAAGTCCACGTGAGATTTTGTGCCTGTCAGCTGCAAAAATTTAGGCATACATATTACCAAAAGAAACGGCCAGAAGACGTACGCCTATGTATTTCCCGGTCATTAAAGTGTACCTGTTTAAGGACTCTGCCTAGCTCAGAGCTCCGGCGGCAGCAAGGATAGGGCGTTACTGGTTAAATCATATTCCTAAATATCTCAGTCACTTTCAGACCTACATATATGCCACCACTAAATTTTTTGTTCAGTACGATACGGCCCACACTGCTACGGAATCTTTTAGCAAGTTATATAAATACCCTGAAAACTATGATCAAATAAGTGTTTTCGTGCCGATTAAACACTCGAAACCCCGTACTCATAAAATTCTTTTCGCAATTTCGTTTACGAAGCAGTATTCTCCTCTTCTCAGTGCAGAAAATGGTTTCAATCCGAAAGCGATATCTCAAAGGGTGACTGAGTTACACGGAATTTAGTTTAAAATGTAAAACCCTATCTTTGCTCCCATAGAAGCCTTAATGATATTTGTTAATCAACAAAATGATTTAAAGCTGATCTGGGCACTTGGCCTACCCATGTTTGTTTAATACTTACACTTTTTATTGATATATTATTTCCGTTTAGATTGTGAGAGCACAAATTTTGGCTATATAGTGTATATTCACATGACTATAATCACACTGATATTTCGAAGGTAGACCCTACAACAAAAGGTAAGTTTGTTTAATAGTCTACAACTGGAAACTTAAACTAGGCCTCTACTGCGTTATTATCTGATAGTGTAGGACCAAATTGAAGGCAACACGAAAAATAATTGTATTAATGCTTGCATGACTTATTTTATTTATGATTTTAGTTTAAATATGTTTGCTTGCACTGTCATAAGCTCTTGCAACTTCAGTTTTGTTGTACCGGTAACCAAATAAATTATATTATTTCATATTTTTAGATGTCAAGTGGAAAACATACGTTGGCCATACAAGTTTGTTTATTTTTGGTAACGTCATTAAATTATACAATTTTGATCATACCTAGGAAAATATACAAAAAAATTTTAAATAATTATAGTAGGCTATCTATTGCTGTAATATGAAATAATTCCATTAACAGTGCCCACCTAACCCTAGTGAGATTGATGTGCAGTTAGTATTGGAAATACATTATTTGTCTGAGATCTAAAAAAATTATCTAAAGAAAATCACAATACACTTTGGATGTTATTGCAATCATAATATACCTTAACTGTTGACATGTTTTGGTTGTCAGCTGGAAAGCACATGGTGGTGAAAAGCTACATATGTTTTTGTTTACATTGTCCTACTTTTTTATGATCTGTCTAATAATGGAATTCTTACACGGTATGGGCAGTAGAAGAAAATGATTAGAATAATAGCTAGCATAAGAGTCCCTAACTCATCCAAATCCTAATTATAGAAACCGAAAATACACTGCCGTCCTTGTAAATGCGTGAAACGGTTACTTTCACAATTAAATTTTCTGCGACGTTGTACATGGAAAACGAAGTGTTCGGTTCAGCTCATAGAAGAAATAAAGTATTCAAGAGTGGACACGGCCATTTTAACCAACGAGTCATTTAAAAAGGGGCATCATTCACTGGCAACTTAGGAAACAAAAACTTTTAGTTTACAGGTTGGCAACAAAAATACGTTATCTAACCTCCTGTTCAAATTTTTGGGGAAAGTAGAACATTTGTACGCCTGTTCTGCACGTGAATGAGCAGAATCACAATTATTTGTAGAACAAGGGTACCTCCTGATTTTCCCCATTATTATAAAATTTAATTAGAATTCTTCCACAAACGCAAAAACAATTTACGATTTGCAGCCATCACGAGCAGTCCGAGCAATCACGAGGTCGCGAGTCTCATGGTAGACAACTTCACCGAAAAGTTATTGTAATTGAAAATGTGTATTACTATAAATAAAAATCTAATACATATGCAATAAGTGATTGACACTCTAGTATCATAAACCACTAAACATTGTCTTTGTATTACACATAATGATTACTTTGTAATGTTGTCAGTACATGATGCCCTTCAAATTAGTGGCCCTGGCCGCCCTATTCTGTGTCCACCCCCTGGTTCAACTCATTCACACGTACTGGTACTGGAATTCTACGTTTGTTGGCCAGACTGTCAGCACTACGCCTCCAATTCGCAGTTCGAGGAAGGAACGGGTTATCAGCACAACAATCTTAGCACGTATCATGTGTCCCATTGCTTGCCATTGGACTCACAGTGGAAGAGATGTCTAACAACCATCCAAAAAATATACAAATAATAAGCTAGTTTGACGCAATGCCCTTGTCGAGCCAGACAGCCTTAATTGGCCACTCATTCCCTCAATGAGGGCTTTTAGTGCTTCTATTTCAGCTGATATTCTTCTTGTAATCATTCACTTTATAATTGAAATTTAAACATAAAATGTATAAAGTGACTCAATTTAATTAAATAGCAATCGTGTGCAACGATTTTATTTACACAATTAATTATGAAATTAATTTACGCCTCTATCCCACTTCTGACACCAGTGTTACATGTTTGAGACATAAACTTTATATGTGGGTAATTCCCATGAGTTCTTTGGGATAGAGGTCTTATAATTAGAAATAAAAGAGTTAAATTAAGTACCGGATTTAATAGCTCACAAAGCTACGAAATACACAAAACAGTAATCAACTAGAACTCTCACAACACAATTAGTTATGCACACAATTACTCCTGTGTCACAGACACGTTACTTAACTTTGACAATTAAAGCACAAAAAATGTCTACCATCAATTAATTAAACACTACAAATCACAATAAAATTCAGTCATATATCCAATCAACAGGCGTTCAAATAGGGACAATGTACAACCTTATCAGTCCGAAGTGGTGATGGCTCATCATGTGCTGCGCAGCACCCCGAGTACACCGCTGTCTTCACTCTTGAGGTCTTCGGTTCGACTCCCGTCGCGCACCTCCTCTTCGCCTGTCAGCCCGCCGCAGTAGTTCTCTTGATTCGCCCAACACTGCTCCGAAGGTAGCCGCCTGCCGCCCCACAGTAGACTCTGACGTCACCAAGATGTCTTCACCAGTCTCTCTCCACAGGCGTAGCACCTTCCTCTAGCACTATCAATAGCGAACTCTCCCAAATTTGTCGATTCGGAGCTTTTATACTTGGCCAAACAGTCGGGTCTTCCCCGCATTACAGCGGTCTAAAATTAGACATTTCATTATGTTTCGCATGTGATTTGAGTCACGTACACCGCTTCGCAGGGTAAAAGCGCAGTTGAGACAGGTATCTATGACGTAGTTTCGGCGGGATTCCCACTATGAGACACTCGGGCTTTGAGTCATGGGCCAGCCCTCAAGGTGCCCCGACACAGGCCCCACCCAGCCCGCCCTCAGAAACACAGCACGCAACAATACATATATCAGAGCTTGGAAATTTGAGTCGTGCTCCTGGGAGTCACGATTTTATGGCAGAAAATTTTTACACAATTTAGTGCACATCTGTAGCTCTGCTTCTTGGTAAGTGATTAGATGTTGTAGGTATCACGTCTATTGAGGTTCTACTGGCAATCCATTGGAACAATAACTTAATTTAAAATTGATATTCTAGAAGAAGCTGCCGTCAAAAGTGTTCACTTTGTTGCGAACAGTTGTTAAGGACATATTTTAGCAAATTTGCACAGTATTTTGAGTGAATTACGATTTTGAATAAAATCAAATTTTGTTCCTATAACCGTACAGTATGCAGATGTCCATTTCATATGTTACATAACAGGCAATGTACTGGAAACTGAATGTCCAATCGTAAATCCATTGCATTAGTTTTACGAGTCATAATTATATTTATACAAAGTACCATAACCGTCAAAACATGACTTAAAACTAGTAATACACATAAACATTTTATTTTACACACCTCCCGGATGAAATTGAAAACAATTTTTACTATGTATCAGAAGTTTCCTTTCCGATACAAAACTTGAAAGGACAACATCTTAAAAAACGCAACTACTTGGAACACCTTTCAAATATAGTGCCGCATTCTATTTTACAACTTCTAAACAGAAATTACTCGGTGTAAAAGATGCAGCACCTGGATGTGGAAGTTGTAGTTACACATGCCACCTGAACGCGTTGGTTGTAACAACCAAAACGTCACTTCCAGCATAGAAAAACGCGAAGTTGCAGTTTGGGTGTAGAAGTTGTAAAAGTTACAGTTAGGGGTGGACCGCCTAAACAAAGGTTTATGTTGAACAATTTGTTGCCGCTAAAATAACGTTTGCCTATGGGTATGCACGTGACTTATTGGCATAGGCGCAACTAAGAGGGGGGGGGGGCACTAGGGCACCCCCCCCCCCAAATAAATAACCAACCAAGGTCTTAAAAATTACAATTAATTCAATATTGAATAACCAGTGATGTTTAGCAATGAAAACTGCTAAAATAGCACTATTTTGCACCTTGAAATCCGAAATTTTCCCGGGGGAGGACCCCCGGACCCCCCGCTTGAAGATGTGGTGGGTGATACTTTATAATATTCGCAGAATAGCCATCCTTCCCAGCCTAAAATTCATAAATTCTGACTACGTTACTGATTACAGGTAGGGGTAGCTTGAATATAACAGTATTAACAAAATTGTGCCCTCCCCAAATGTCCGTTCTAGTTGCGCTTATGCTTATTGGAACACATATATAATAGTATATGCGTGTGCAATGATTTTCATTAGAAGTGTAATATTACAATGATATTGTTGGGAACACTGTAACAAGGACATACTAATTTAAAATGTGATAGGTGGGTTTTTAACAGAACTATGGAATATTTTCATCTGTCAAGACGTGATATTTATCGTACTCGTTTCCTATATGGATTGTCATGGTGTCGGAGTTAAGGCCGTGCTAGATTCGCCGTAAGAAATAACCGTAACAATTGAGCAAACACATTTGAGAGATGCATGCTACAACACACCGTACCGCTACTTAGCCGCCGTAAGACCGTAACAGGGATAGAAACCTGTCTATTTCTTACGGTGCGGTTACGGTTATTTTTATACGGCTACTTTACTGTCAATGTAGCACGGGCTTTAGTCATAGAACAAAGAGGATTTAGCTAGTAGAAGTTTGGTTAGACTGCAGTTTAGTAGGACCTTTATTTTTATTATCTGGAAGGAAATTGGCTCATAAAGGGCCGTTCACAATCGGCATGAAATAAATAAAATAACCTACACAGCATTTAATGCGGAATTCTCCATACACAATCATCAGTAAATACATTGTTTCCTGACCAATGGGAAAATAATCAACAAGAAAGAACTAATTTGTTATTGGATGAAAATTTTCGCGCCAACAGCTCTTATGACGTTTCACATTCTTATTGGCCGGCATGAGAAACTTGGCGTAGAAAACTCAGAGATAATAATCTTTAACGCCACGTCAAGCAAGTTACGCCACGATGCCAAGTATTCATTGTGAACGCTATTATTTGTATCACAGATGTTAACGTTCTTATGTTATGTTTTTTACTTGCGCCATGCCAATTGTGATTGGGGCTTAAGTAACGTCACATTTTAAATTTCTAAATACGTAAATAAGACAAAAAAATATTACAGTATTTCTTAAAATATAAGCCTTTGTTTAAATCAATGTCACAAATTACACACGGCTTTGTTTATTTTTCTGTACGCCCCGAGAGCGTGCACAATAACAGTGGTTAAAAAGCTTCATTATGTCGCATACTATTTATTTATTTTGTGGTGGAATTAACCTTACTTCCGTTTGAATTTCTGATCTATTCAACGGAGAAACTAAAATTAATTAAATAAACAAATAAAACTGAAAAATTAAAATAAATAAAACAACATTTCGAAATAAGTATCAACCTACAAAGTCTCTAGTTTCCGCCTTTGGTACATGTAGTACTGTTTTGTAACGGTGAATTAATTCACCCAAAATTCCCAAACTCTAAAATCGTACAAACGTGTTTCGAACACGGCTTGTTAATTAACGAAAAATTATAGTGGGAATATGTTCCATGTACCGGAAGGTGCCAACAACAACTACAGCGAACTAGTTGTAATTAAATC
This sequence comes from Medauroidea extradentata, assembly GCA_003012365.1. Taxonomy (NCBI): domain Eukaryota; kingdom Metazoa; phylum Arthropoda; class Insecta; order Phasmatodea; family Phasmatidae; genus Medauroidea; species Medauroidea extradentata. The sequence goes on from PNEQ01001218.1 coordinate 88,181, forward strand.
CGCCACGCAGCAGCACTAGCCGGATGAGTTTCACAACCAGTACGTAATACACTCGTAAGATAGCGCTAGTGTAGACAGTACGAGTCGATAGAACAGAGCGAACATTCACTAGCAAAATCAAATAATAAATGACGCCTTCGAAATTTTAACAAGCAGGAATTATTTCAACTGTGGCGCATAATATATCACAAAATCCGTTGCCGAAGTTCACACAAAGTTGACTACTAGTTAACAAGGTTATGAGGATGGGGAGGGTACCGTATGGCATTCATGAATGAAGCTATAATAATTATTGCTTGAGTGTAGGCAATGAAAACCCATGAACTACGAACCGTATATCAGGTACGTGTACGTACAAGTAAACACTATTACTTGTTCAGAAACTTCATTAAGGGCAACAGGCATATATTTTTTAAAAAAAATCGTATTTTGTTATTTTTTTTATAAATTTATGGTAGGTAACCGACGAAAGGACACCTTAATTCAGTCGGTGACTTTTAAACCTAATTTCAAATACGAAAAATCGTGTCGATAATCTAACTGGGGCACATTATGTAATTTGATTTTAGTTAAACCTCCCAAGAACGATTTGCATACTACAAACTTCTTAATTTTTCAGCTGTGTTGCTTAATCTGTTATTGCAGAAAAGCTAATTATATATATATATATATATATATATATATATATATATATATATAGTTCACGATAACGTGAGTACTACTTAAAGTTTTCTTTTAGCTGTTATGCATTAATCTTTACAAATTTCAATATGAAAAATAGCATGCAACTAATAACCACTGTACGCATATTTCACCATTCTTAAAATTCAACGTCTTTGACAACAGTGAAATACAGTTTTCTTTTGTTATTACATACGTTAAAGAGTGCTCCATTTAAAGTGTACAGCCTATATATGTGCTGTGGAGGTGCTGACAAAGTTCGTGGGCTCTGAACACATTTGGCCCCTCGAAATGGCTTTTCAAAATGTTTTCCCACCGAATTTTGGAATTTTTAAAAGAAGAAATGGAAAATTTGGAAATATTTTACCTGGTTACCTAAGGCCAAGGTCACATTCACTACGGCTCCAAAGTTTCCAGTTTTTAGCACATTCGCCATAAATTATTTTACCGGAAGTTCACATGGTTCCAACAATGTTTAAATATCCAACCTTCCACGTGTCAAACTTGAACAGTAGTGTTGTGAACAGAGACAACGGTCGAGATATGAAATAATCTAAAATTGTTATTGGCGATCAAATGTTTTTTAATTCCGTGATTTTAACGTAGACTTAAGTTACTTTCTTTGTATGCAAACAATTTAATTGTAGAATTCTGTAACTTTGTAACTTTCTTTGTTCTCTGCGCAATCAACGTGCAGGAAGGCTACTAGGATAATAAGTTGCAATAATACTAACCTTACTTATTGTACTAATGCTGTTCAGTACTGTATTAAAATCGTTATGCAATGTCAATGAACATGTTTTATTCTGAAAAGAAACGGAAACGTCCATTCGAAATGTACCTTGAATTGATTCTGACCACGCAATGTTAACAGCAAAGGCCCAAAAAATTGCCAACATTTACTGAAGTTAAACAAAACAGAGTATGACCTCTATAGAAGTCAGGACGAAGTGTGTTAATTTTGTGTGGCGATAGTTAGTTAGAAAGTTAGTCGAAATCCTCTTTAAAATAATACTAAAACTGCTAGGCATTTAGTTGTTTTGACGTTCAGTGTGTCGTTTAATATCAAGTGGTATTTTACTGTATATTTGAATATACATTAAATTGTATTGTATAGTTTTGAATTAACACACTCTGTCAAGCCTCATCCTGTATAAAAGTGAAGACTGAATGACACTGTCAACGAACAGCCCAAACAGCTCGTCCTAGAAACGTGAAATTTTGAGTGCGAGTTCACTTCAGTGCGTAGGTACGCACTTAAAAAAGAATTTTCCAAAAAATGCAATTCCTAAGGGGATGAAAAACGTAAAATGTTTTTATGAATAGTGCTCGATACCTATCGAATGCTTCGAGCTACAGAGTTGTTTTCCACTTCAGAGTTATGTTTATGTAAATACGTGAAAAGCAATCGTGACGATGGCACTTTGAGAGATTCATTGGATTTAAAGAAAAAATTAATTGTAGCAATGGATTTAAAAATATCCGCTCTTACTGGTAAAATTCTTAATGGAATTTGTTTGCAACGCTATTTTAAAAGTTTTGTTGTATACTTAAAGCTTAACCATAGAAATATATTTGATAGGTTAACCACACTGAGTAATAAAATACTATCTAGGTGGTTTGGGATAAAGCGAACATTTTTAAAGCCCTAATTACCGTTTCTTTTCAGATAATTTGAAGTTTCCAGTCACTTTATAATATAAACATTGCAACCTAAGCAACTATGAAAGTGTACTGATTATACTGAACAAAAAAAATTGTTTGACGTCAAAAAATATTATTTCTTAATTATTATTCTAGACAAGATGGTAGTCAAACGTGCTCACTTTATCGTGAACCGTCTATAATTAGTTCGATTGAATAATAATAAAGTCAACTCTCGATCATCCACACTAAAGGAGGGGGCCGATGCCTCGGATAATCCAAAATCGCGGATAATCCACTTTTACCCTTTCTTAGATCACAGTAATGAGAAAAAAGGTGAAATTCATTTCTGCAATAAAAGCAAGCAATTTAATACAGTAAACTCTCGATTATTGATTAAGGGGTAGTTGATAATAATCTAAAAACACAAATAATAAAAAATCTGAGCTATATTATTTACTCAATCTAAGTGTCTCGTTAGTCCATTCATGCGCGAATCACTGGCAATCTCGTTAACCCATTTATGCGCAGAGCTAATTGTTTAGCCTGCTAGAAAACACCCAAATCTTCTTCAACCCTTTCAAAATACTATTGCGGGCATAACTCGTTGGTTAAAATAATGCGAGTAAACACAGCGTGTGTTTATAAATAACCAATTTTTTTTTTTCATAAAAGTTTTTTCAACTTTTTTCAATTATTTAAAGTGAAATATTTTGCTCGGATAATCTGCAAATCCGATAATCCACACACGGATAATCGGGAGTCTACTGTATTACCTTTAATCGTAAGTGCTATGTGACATAAAATATTGTAAAATGGGGTGAATAGGGACAAAATTTCAAATCATTTGTCCCAGTATACAATAAGACCTGAGTTTTAGTTAATGTTGGTAAGTTGATAATTTTACGAAAAGTATTTGTATTAAAATATAATTTGATTTAAGATAAAGGTTTAAACTAATTTTGTCATTTTTCACCCCAGCGTCCCTATTCACCCTATTTTACGGTACTTTATGGCCCAATTGTTGTATTGATTATTTGATTGTCGAGTGTTCCTTACTCAGCAATATTCGCTAAATGCTGAACCGCGTAATACGTCGCCAGTTAAACTTCATAAACCATTTCACGTTAAACTTTGTTAGCTGAAAGTGTCAATGTACGTAAACTGACGCTTGTCAATAACAAGCACATTGTTTGTTGTTCTAATTCTGCTGCTGTGGTCCGTTCGTTATTTGCCCGCTCCATTACCAAGTTACGCTAATACGTGGTTTTACGGAAGTAAAATGTTTTATATACTTTTAAAAATGACATCCACACACAATGTATAAAAAATTATTTGTAAATGTACCACACTGGTGAATAGAAGTTTTAAGAAAAGTTTCCGTAGATTTTTTTTTATCATCGATTGCAACGTTCCTATATACGTAGTTTAGAAAATAGACAAATGCATAATGATGTTAACAAACTTGTATGGAAACAATCTTCAGTAGTTGCTCTGTTTGCAAGCTGAGGTATGGCATCCATACTGAGTATAGGGGAACAAATTACAATGCTGTTTGGGAAGGTTTTATTACAGTGTAGTCGTAGTAATGTGTATGCCGTTTCGAAAATTGTCATTTGAGGAATTATGTGACTAAAGCAACTATTCATATTGTTTTTATATTTTGTCTAGTGTCTTTAAGGACGTTGAACCCGTAAAAATTCAAAATTTTACACATAAGATAACATGTCATTTCCCCAAATAAAAAAAATTACGTCCAATAGTTTTAGCATAATCACCTATCAAAGTTACAAAATGGCAGTTGCGGTGTAGCCAAAATAATAAAAAAATAATTAATTCCCAGAAGCAATATAATTCATACTGATACTTAATGATGTGAGCTACTTCATGACACTTCTGTAAACACAAAGCGATAAATTTTTGTATTTTTAAAAAATGATGAAAATAAGTAAATTTTTGCATAAATTTAACTTTTGGCTACTACTAAAATATTCAAAACTAACTTTTGTCAAACATGTCATAAAATGCATTAATGCACTGAATTTTAGTTCCCGTAATTTTGAATTCATTAGATAATTACTTTTTTTTTATTTTGGCTTCACCGCAACGGTCATTTTGTGACTTTGATGAGTGATTATGCTAAAACTATGAGGCCTATTTTTTTCATTTGGGGAAATGACGTGTTATCTGATACGCAAAGTTAAACAGTGTTTGGCACAAATATAAAAATAATAAATTTTACGGGTCCAACGCCCTTAAGTGGTGTACTTGGTGACTTTATACGTTTCAATGTTGGCGATCCTGGTAGTTGACTCACGTGGTGTGAGACAGCGTTGCGTGTGTCTATGTTGCCGGTGAAGTTCGTGTTTCAACATAGCCGCGGCCCGCCACCGTGTGTTTGCGCATGCTTTAAATGTTTCGCGAGTATTTTGTGTTCCTTAGTGGTAAATCCTCGTATCTCGTATTTGTGACTGTTCGTATTCCGACTGCAGTGCAGCTGGTTCTCGTCAAGCATCACACACGGAAGCAGTTGGAGCTTGGTCGCATTTGACTCTCAACCAACAAGGTAGGGAGATAGCATCGTCGTATCTTCTGTCTACGGGCGTTTGTCGTTGGTAACCTGCTGAGTTTCTAGGTTTTAAGCTGTATTGAATTCGAACTAAGCCTACGTATTTCATACGCTTGCTAAATATTTTATTAAACTCTACAACGACGATATTTAATTTCCTTTCAAATATATATTTTAACTCCGTGCATACAGTTTCATTTCATTATGGTGATGTTTGTTTCTTTTTTTCTCTCGCCAGTTGTAGAATTTATTCTGCTAACAGCAACTTAAGGGCGTTGGACCCGTAAATTTTTTTTTTGTATTTGTATCAAACATCGTTCAACTTTTGCACATCAGATAACACGTCATTTCCCCAAATAAAAACAAATTAGGCCCAATAATTTTCGTAAAATCACTCATCAAAGTCACGAAATGGCCTTTACGGTGCAGCCAAAATAAAAAAAGTAATTAACTAATGAATTCAAAATTACGGGAACTGAAAGTCATTGTATCAATGCATTTCATGACATGTTTGACAAAAGTTAGTTTTGAATATTTCAGTAGTAGCCAAAAGTCAAAGTTATGCAAAAATTTACTAATTTTCATCAATTTTTAAAAAAATACAATAATATATCGCTTTGTGTTTACAAATGTGTCGTGAAGTAGTTCACATCATTAAGAATCGATACGAATTATCTTGTGTCTGCAAGTTAATTCCTTTTTATTATTTTGGCTACACCGCAACAGCCATTTTGTGACTTTGAGAGATGATTATGCTAAAACTATGGGCCCTAATTTTTTTTTATTCGGGGAAATGACATGTAATCTTATGTGCAAAAGTTGAACAGTGTTTGGCACAAATATAAAATTTTGAATTTGTATGGGTCCAACGTCCTTCTTAACCCTGCTCGAGACTTGAGCTTACGAAAATCTTACCTACTCTTGCAAAATAAAATCGGTTTTCGGTGGTTTAGCATGTTTGTACAGTACATTATTTGTAGGCATTTTTAATGCTAGGTATATACTTATGTTGTACCAGTACAAAAGGCTACTTTGCACTATCGAAACTTGTTACGACCTTACGGCGACTCATTTTCATCACTGTATAAACATTTTCTGTTAATAAACTTTACCTGTAAAACCAATAGTTTAGTCCCTACGCGATGAGTAGCTACTCTTGATATTTACCAGAAAAATGTGTTTTCTTATGGGAGAGTTTTGCACGGGGAAAATTTCTGCTGCTATCGCTAAGGGATCAGACAAATGTGAAACTGTAGTTTAAAAAAATGTAATGGACTTGTAAATGGCAGAAGTCCTTTAACTTAATTGTAAAGTAAAAATAAATCAAGTTCGCGTTTTAAATTATCAACTTTATGCAACTTAAAATTCAGGAAAGCTCTGTGATTGGTCAGTTTGGTGCACTACCGATACCAGCGCTCAGGCGACAGAAATTTTCCCTGTGACAAACTTTTGACACTGATATTTCTAACCTGTAGTAGAGTTAACCTTAACTAATGTTACGTTTTGAACGCATCAAGTTGTAGTTTGCTCTGTCTAGGCTATCCTCATTAACTTACAAACGCCTTGAGGGGGCACTTGACGGGAAATGTTAATTTTTTTTTAATTTGTTATATTTGCTCGATATAAGTTTTGTTTTGTAGACATACATTGTGACTATTTTTTACTGCAATGAAAATTTTTAGCTTTCTTTTTTTTTTAATGGCGTGACAAAGTCCAAATTTTCATAAAACGGTTTTATGTTTTGCAGGAAAACCAGGTGACTTACTAACTGAAAAAAAAATTGCACTGAATAACGAAGTTGCAGGCTATAGGGTCTCCTATACAAAAAAATGTATTTTTTTAAATTTAGTTTCAAAATTCTGAATTTTTAAACACTTTTTTTTAATTGTAGAAAAAAGTATAAAAGAAAATTTTCATTGCAGTAAAAATTAGTCACAATGTATGTCTATAAAAGAAGCCTTATCTCGCACAAATATAGCAAATCTTCAAACAATAAAGATTTTCCGTCAAGCGCCTCCTTAATCAGTTCGTTGATCACGTGGCTTCCAGTAAAACAGGAGTCTGGAATAATTCTGTCTGTCCGTCGAAAGCGTGCCAAGCTTCAATTTTTTTACGGACGGACGAGAGAAATTACTGCCTTCTAAAGATGGCAACGATCGGTTTAACATATTTATTTTAATAAGAAGTCTGTGGTATATTTTTATTTATTTTTAGATGGTGTTGTAAATTCATTTTTAAAATACTGTACAGATAATTTTGACAACGGACGGTCGACGAGCCCAACGCAACAGCCCCGACACAACTAAATCTGAGCAGCAACCAATAAAATGTAAGCATCATTACGACAAAATTACTGCCCCGACAGCCCGACGAAAGTAGATTATATTTTTTTTAGCCGTGTCGGGCCTTGAAGGGAAAGGAAATGCAATATTCCGAAACGAAATTTACTTACAACTGAAAATACTTGGTATATTTTACTTGTATAAAATGTTTTGTTTACAGTAACATTTCCAAAACAGATCAACTTCACCGAATGTACGTTTGACTTCAGTTAATTTTCGCGCCAGATACTCGTTGCTTGTTTCTAAACAAAGCAACAAAGTTGTTTACGAATATATAATAAATCACCTATTTTTTCTAAATTACTTTTATTTCATCGAAGAACACTGAGCATTATGTTTGTGTTGCCTTTAACTTCGCGACAATTTTTTTACAACTTCATTCCTGCTTTCATGAAACAGTTGATTGAAGTAATACATTCAATAAAATACGATGGCTTCTACTTTTTGATACTGCCGACGGCCATACCACGACGAGCCGCATTGTGAATGCTACCAGAATCGTCGTGGCTGTCTTACTAAAAATAATTATGTCGGAGCTGTTGTGTCGACCTCGTCGGGGCATTGTGAATCCAATTTAAGAGTGAATGATAGTCTGCATCATCTTTAATGTTTGTATTTTGTTTCATAACTTATCTTCTTACTAAATTCATGGCATTTTTTTAACTTTGCAGAATAGAATACACGTTGACAGAATTATAGACGCTATAAATTTTTATTATATTACGTTACTGTTGTTACATATAGAACTGCAGTTAAAGTGATGAGTTTTCTAACTTTAATCCGATTTGTAAAAACAGTAACGGCACACAAAGATTTATGGTGTCTAAAATACCCTTAATATGTATTATTCTGTTTTGTAGTTAGGTTAAAGTTGCATACATTTAGCCAGAAGAAAAGTAATGACACAAAATATAAAAATGCAATACGGCGACTATCACTCTTAACGCACGGGTAGGCGGTACCCTTAAAGTATACAACACACGAGCTATACAGGATAATTATAAAGTCCGTGAAATCTCTATATATAAAAATTAAAGCTGACTGATCGACTGACTGACTGACTGACATATCAAACTGCAGCCCAAACCACTGGACCTAGAATCGTGAAATTTTTTGTGGGGGTTCCCTTCAGGTCGTAGGCGAGCACTAAGAAGGGATTTTTCGAAATTCGACCTCTAAGGGGGTGAAAAGAGGTGAAATGTGTTTCCGAAGAAACGTCGATAGAGCTCGAACCCGACGGCCTATC
>PNEQ01001219.1:10910-23453 GCA_003012365.1 Medauroidea extradentata
CTCGGGTTTGTATATAATGAACAAAGAAATTCGAAAGTAACAGAACTGTCTGATACTACACAATTTTTCATAACATTGTTGCTTGTTGAACTTTATGTGATTCAACAGCGAATGTTTAAATTTTATTTTACACTGTTACAACTGTTCACAGACGAATAACAAAACGTATATGAATACACAAAAAAACTCTGTATGTAGACACACTAATATAACCAAGCACACAGTTATCTTTTCCTACGATCAACTGCCCACTCTTTACATAATGATTTTCTTTTTACTGTGCTGCCTGTATCTTAGTGCATTTTTGTTAATAGTTTACTGAGTTCTTTGAAGCCACAAATTTGTATGTTTCAGTCAATAGCAAAATTTTGCGACTCATAAAATGCAATGTGAGTGGCTTTAACTAAATATGTTAGTATACTAACTTCAAAATAGCTTATTCAGAATTAATACATACAGTATTATTTTTGTGATTAAAAGCGTGTAATTTTTTTTTTTTTTCGTAAAATAAATATACTATTGCAAAGAGCTTACTAACATATTTAATTCTTAACTTAATTAGTGGCGAGTTTCTATTTAAACATTATTGGGAACTTAAAAAAAAATAAATAAAATATATATATATATATATATGCATATAATTGTTGAAATCTTGCTCCATAGCTTCGGTTTTTACGGCTTCTCGTATGCGAAATCCCCAATTCGGCCGCCTGCCACCACACGAGTAGATTTTCGTATACGAATCTCGTGTACGAGGACGGCAGAATGTTCAAGCATACCAACAACACATTTCGAATGGTCAGGCAGGCGATTCGCATACGAACGAAAACTCGAGCATAGGCCCTCTGGACTGTTCGTTGATTGCTCGCTGGCACAGTGATTGCTGGATGTTTGGCTCAGTTTCCTCCAGGAAGTGTCAACTACAGTAAGTCAAGAGCCAAGCGCAAACTTGAAGATGTTCAAGATACACACACACATACAGCGACAGACAGGGGTAGTTACGATGATTGTGAGGGGGGGGGCTTGACATATAGTGTATGACTTCTCAGACCACGTTTAAGGCCATGATGAATTATTTATACTTCTTTGCGATAATTATTTTTATTCCTAAATGATCAAAACTGTTCCTCAGTTTTGCTACAAATTGTTTCCATGAAGCAGTTGAATTTTTTCTAGTTATAAAATTATACAGATGTGGCTAATTAGTTCATAAATAAGAATTGTTCTAATTACATAGGCTTAATTAGCTAAAATGATTTTCTTTAGAAAAAATAATTATCATAGAATAAACTGTTTGTAACAAAACTGGGTAACAGGTTTCCAGCATTTGCTCTCGTTCAGGTTTAAAGTATTAATTGCAAAAGCAGTATAAATGATGGCTCGTGGCTTAGGCGCACCCTCCCGCCAGAAAATTGTAGAACTGCCATATGCGCATAGAATCCAGTTAGTGGTGTATTTGCTGTACTAGCTCAGCCTCATGAGCTAAAAGAAAATAATTAAAAAGTAAGTCTTGTGAAGAAGAATCTACTTCGGATAGATTACTTGCCAGTTCGGTGGTTGTATGTGATGGTGTCGTAATTTGATATTGTGTGAAGTGAAGCCCAACATTTCATAAGTTGCCCTGTCAAAGTAATGAGTGTCCAGCTTTCTGAGTTTATGTGCATCGTTTTTTTGCCGAGATTTCATGATTTTAAATGAATAGTTTCTTTAGGGCCTATTCGTTATTTAGCTATATTTTCTAACATCAAGATCTGTGGATGAACTTTAGTCCTGCGAGGCTATGGAATGACATCCTGAAGCAAGAAGCTATTAATTTTAAAACAAATATTTGTAACTAATCAATAATTACTGCGGTGGGCTACATAGGGCTAGTGTTAGCTTAATTTTCATAATTATTAATTTATTAATATTGATCACTCAATCTTGTCGTAGAGAGTTCAGACAAGTCTCATTCTGTTCAGTAATGTATTTCATGAATTTTATCTAAGTATTTTGTTCGTGTAAGTGCCATTCATTTGAAAAATGACTTGGTTTTAATTTCTGTGCTCTTACACGCCTTCATAAGCCATGATATACCCTAAGATGAGAAGTTCTCTTTCTACGACACGTGATGCCGTGTTGGTTTGCAGAGACAGCATGGAAATAGTGTAACTTTGGTAGTTTGGGGCTAAAGTAGCACCAACCACAACGTCACTGTAGGTTGAGAAGAGTGGTGCGTGTCGCAGACTGGCGGCCGAGGGCTACGACCTGAACCAGCGCCATGTTCTCGGCTGGACGGCACTGCACGTCGCTGCAGTCAACGGGCACGTGGACGTGGTGCGAGTCTTGCTGGAGGCAGGGGCTGGTCTCGACCTGGCAGATGAGTTCATCAACATATACAGGACTTCCATAGAGAAGGGCATGCACTCCATTGACGGTAAGCCTGTTGCACTTCCAACATGCTTGTGTGGTTGCCTCTGTTCTGTGTTCCTTGTTCTTGCAGCACTTTTCTACAATATTTCTGAGAGAAGGCCATGGCAGGTTGATAATTTTATATTACTGTACCAAACTGTCATTTATTTTTAAAACGTGTAACATGTTCCAATTTTTTTGTTATTTTGAATAAAACTTTCTCAGCAGTTAAGATATTTTATAGATATGTTACACGCACCCATATTTTGTACTTCTTATGAAATTATATCTGTAGCAATGGGAAAATTATTGCATACCGGTATTTACTTATTGTCAGACAAATTACTACTAGTATATCTGTGTGTGTGTACACTCGTGCACATGTATGTATGCATGTGTGCGTGTTTATATGTACATATGTATAGGAAGAGTCACTGGTCTTTTCTTTTTGTAATTTATGTAGGGCTTTATGTCTGGTTGACAATGAATTAATTAGAGACACACTCAACTTTACACAAGGGCAGGAACTGCAAAGGGAACTGGCCATTGCCTGTGTTCAGGAACCATTCTCTTAGAACAATTTTGGGAAAGTACGGAAAATGGAAATCAAGATGGCCAGAATTTGGAATTGAACGTGTGTAGTCATGAATGTGAGCCTAAGATGTTATGGACCTATATTTTGTAAATTATAATCTGTATTTATGTAAAGATAGAGTGTTAGATGTTGAAGAGGGTGAGGCTTGGTTATGAATGTATGTATGACTTGTAGTGTACATGAAATACTGTGTGATTGGTATAGGACTGCAGAGCTGATATATGTATTCAGAAATCATAACATATGTAGCAGTTCGAAATAGCAGTGAACATATACACGCACAATGCCAAATACATCACAAAACAATAGAAATATGTAAAAAAGAAGGGTAAATAATACTGTATTGCATCTAAAAGTAATTATACTTTAATATGCTGACATGAAGAAAGTTTATCAAGTGATGCAAACTTCAATTAAGTCAAATAAAGAAACTATCACATCCTTACAATAAACTAAAATAAATGTGTAAATCTGACTTCAAATCTATACAGTCAAAGTTTTATCTATTGCATAAAATTCAAAACATAGATAAATAAAATGTAATGTTCAGCAAAAATGTTTTTTCAGGGTTTAAAAACAAAAAAAAAAATGAAATGAAACCATATTGCTCCAGACTAACTTCAATCTCTAAATACAGCAGTTGGTATCACAATCAACTCTGCATCAAAGGACATGTGACAGTTACTGTTCGGAGCTGAGTAGAAGGCAAGGCTCAGGAATTTGGCAAAAAAAAAAAGGGGGGGGGCAGAAGCTAAACGCAGGGCCACCACCATCGTCTCTTGCTCACATTACCCAAACTAAAATATTTTCCCAAAAGATTTCCGCTTCTTCCGATGAGCACATCTGTATGTGAGAGTCTCTTTACATTTCCTTTTAGTAACCGTCAAAATTATCTATTCGCCGTAAATTTGGTGTAATGCTAGAATCACAATAAACTCACACAGTGCGATAGACACTAAAATTTCGTGACATTGCAAACACTTGTTTAGCTGCTATTGACATTTCCATTAGTATTTATTATTTTTTCCTGTTTATTTAATAATATCTTTTCAGTACCCACTTTCATTCCCTTATACGACAATAAAGTTACATTTATTCGCTTGCCCTAAGAAGGTCAAGATTTGCTGAAAATAAACTAAAATCTCTCGTAAAATTAATAAGCGCTGTTTAGTACCAACTCGCCAGTTTCATCAACACTTGTGCACAAAATTTAAATAATTTTTCAACTTTGTCGCATCCGCGAGGCAAGTGAAATATAGATACTTTATGTTCGGGAAACACATTGTGTCCACGATTTTTGTTGCACTCGGTGCTGATTGGCTGACAAGATATTTTATTCATGTCATGCCCATCGCGTGGTGTCCAACGCGCTGTTGTGATTCCATTATAAGAACTACTGTAAATAGTACTTGAAATAAACATTTTTAAGCAAACTTTTTAAGTCAACTACGTTTCCATCTAAAAATAGTTTATAATTACAACTTTCAAATCATTGGGTCTTTCACTAAACTTGTCTTTCAGTAAGGCCAGTTCTTCCTGAAATATCACAAAAATAAAGTATAACTATTGATTTCAAAGAAAAAAATTCCAGCAGAAACAGCAGAATTAATTTTTATATCAAAAAAGTTAAACTTTATAACCATTCATGGAGAGACTTAAACCACATTAAAACAAAACAATGAGATTGTTGCTTACTTGAAAGATTTAACATTGTTTCATCAAAATTAATTCGCTATTGGACTGTAGTAGCGCAAGTGGAGATTCTGAAGAAGATAAACTGTTGACAGATGTGTCACTCGAACTACTGGAGTTGCTGTCTAAGCATATAACAAAGTTGTCAAAGGTCTCTTTCGCAGGAGAATCCATCAGCCAGTAGTCCGCTTCTGTACGTTGCACATGTGAACAGTAGCCTTGCCAATCTTCTTCAGTGATGGCAGATATTGCTTCCCTCGTAACTTCTGTAAGATTCAATAAGGAGAAGTCAGAAGTAATGTAATTGCTTTGTTTCAGACCAGGCCAGTTGGATGGGTTGGGTTCACACATGTAAGGTGGCAACCTAAGGGCATGATGGCTATGTAACTTTAATAATCGGTCAATGCTAAACACTTTTGCAGGCTTTCTGTGTCGTGAAATTAAATTGAAAAGCTCGGTTTTCCTCATATAGTGAGAAAACAGATCGTTGTTGTTTGTCAGCCATGCCACCATTTCACTTTTTACAGCGTACTTGGAAGGGGGTTTATTTTCTCATACTGAGTGATGGTGGGTTGTCCATTACAATGACAGATATTTGTGGTGGCTTGGGAATAACTGATTGTATACTTTTCAAAATTCACAGAATTCATCTGCTCTTGATAATCTCCTGTAGTTTTGCCAGCTGGAAAAATCAAAAGTGCAGTTTGGATGAATCCAGATTGTCAACCCAGGTTTCATCAATATAAATTAGCCCCTAGGTTCAGAAATGCAATACTGATTCTAGGTATTAACAACGTCAGTGAACAACATGTGGCCTTTCCACCAAGATTTTTCTTTAATTGTTACACCTTTTCCACTTAAACCCTATTTCCTTCAGTATTTGTCTCAATGTGTGAACACTGAGGGGAAGTCAATCTGTTCTCTTAGAGCTACGAGAAGCTTAGGTATGTTGCTGCTTGCTTTCTTACTCAATAAAAGTATTGTATCACGTCTTGTATTACTCACCTATCAAACAAATTGCAATGCACGTTTCTTTCGAGAGGTTGTTTTCTATGTTTCTCTGGCATTGAAAGTGAATTATGTGCAATGTTAGCACCTTCTTTGAATCCCGACTTCTGACTGACAACTAGACCTGCTGCTGTTAGGATGACTAGAGGAGTATCTGTCCCTTTATAGGGAAAGTGTGCGGTCCCAACCACCACCCTGCCGCTCTGCCTTGTCTTATCCTCAGCTCTCTACAGTACTCTGATATACGCAAGTTCATTAAAATCAGGAAAATTCATTCAAGTCTTCACCAAATAATTACTTTAAAATATAGTTCAAAATTTGTTTTGACTAAATAAAGATGCAGTTGAGCCGGGACAGCAAAATTTACAGTCACAAACATATTGGTGTCCGTCGGCTACAATCAAAAATCTTGATCACTCCAAAATAATTACATTTTCAGCATGTCGGGTTTCTTCTTCACATGTGTGTGTCTGACCTATACTAAACTTTGGTTGAGTATGTCAAAAACTAACAAAAGTTTTAGGAAGGAGCCGGCTATAAAAGAGATACAGACTAGCTAAAAAGATGGGCACCATGCCATTCAAAAGCCCAACTGCGACTCGTAATCTCGAACTCCTCACTACAAGTGTTGCTGCTTGCAAGGCTGTTCACGCTAAGCTAACAAGTTGCTTTGTGTGTCCAGATTATAATTGGGTTAACAAAATTAAACAAAAATAAAAACACAAAAATGTGAGATAAAATTTTGAAAAAACTAATTCATAACAAAAAACCTAAATAAAAACTTAATGGACGTGATTCATATCATGCAACCATAAGAGAGCAGAATTAGCCACCTAGGGACATTCACTAAGTATCCTAGTTTACTCAAGAAACTAAAAAGTATTAAAGATATTAAGATTTACTATTATCAATTACAATAAAAATCAACAAAATTCCAAAGAAAAATAAAGAAAAATTAGTGAAAATGACTACAAGTTACTGTATTGCAATATAATCTGTAGTAAGTTACAAATATTTCAATAAGAGCTTTGTATAGTAGCCACTGTCTACATGATAGCGTGTGGCTTGGATACAGCTAGAGAGAAAGTAGCGAGATGGACTGTCTCTCTAGTGGAGTGTGGTGTCTGCTTGTCTCGCTGCAGTACTGGTGAAGAGGGAAGACGAGTTCAGCGACAGACTCAACACACGGGCAAACTTCCAAGGCTTCACTGCACTGCACTACGCCGTGCTGGGGGACAATGTGGAGGTGGTACGACTGCTGCTAGAGCGAGGGGCAGACCCCACCGTAGAGAACGGCTCAGGTCATCGACCTGCCGACTATGCCCGTGACAAAGACCTCAAAAACCTGCTGGACGACTACGCTCGTAAGGTGTGGCCCTTGGCTTCTCTGCCGGTCGTCTTGTACCTATGTCCTTCACGTCTTCCATCCACCGGTTACTCCAGAGCACAACGTGTCGGTTCCATCAACATCCCATCAAGTCTGTACTTTAGTTTTGAATGTATTCTTCCTTGCATTGATCAGCACATTTAAAGGTGCAACATTCAATTAGTGAATCTGAGAAATAAATGAAACCACTATTGTTGTTAATAACTCAATGACACCTGCTGTGACTAGTTTAAGAGGTCAAGTATGTATTAGGCTGTGTGACCATCAACCAAGGCACCTCTCTGTTAATATAGTTATCAGTTCTCTCCACATATACAGTATACACTCGTGTATAGTGCGCCCTTTTGTACAGTGCGCACCATGATTTTTCGACAAGTTATAAGGAAAAAAATGTGAAGTGCCTTGCTAGTATGTAAAAAAAAATCACGGAAAGACGAGCCGAGCCGGTGAAACAGCACAAGGGAGGTTACATTGGCAAAAAGGGTGGGGGGGGGGACAGAAACCATGGCTGGCAACAAGTAAAAGAGAGAGGAAAGATAACATTCACGCTGGTTAAGAGTGTGAAGGCAGAGAGGGTGGCGAGGAGCAGGGAGGGGAGGAGGCTTGTCTCCCAGCTATCTATAATAGCTTGCCAAGGTCGCGCGTGCGTGTGCCTTCAGTACAACATTCCTTCCCTCTCTCATCCTACTGTGCCAGCCGCTTCCAGCATGAGCTGCCCTCCCTCCTCCACTCATTCCTCAGAGATATCATCCTTCTCGCTCCTGAGATAACGTGTCATGACAGCAGCAAGCTTGCCTTTCTTATCTCTCCTGGTTTAGGTAGGGTTGGGGGGGGGGGGGAGTGGAAAGCAAAAAGTACAGTGACGCCCTCTTTTCTTCCTTTCTTTTCAATGGAACTGTAGCTGATCACCAAGACGAGACATCAAACATCTTTTCCGGGTGGGGGATGGGAAGGAAAAAATAAGAACAATGACGCCTGTTTTTCTTTCTTTTCCCATGGAACGATAGCTAATCAGGAGACATCAAAATTAACTTATTATATTGCTTCCACCCGCCACCCACGAAGTTTCGTTTCTGCCACGTCAAATTGCAGAGCAGCATACTTTGTAACTGACAATTTAAAAGTACATGTGTAAAAGCTAGCAAAATTCTGTCCATCATCAGACAATTGTATAAACACTGAGTAGCACTTTGAACCGGAACATGGATAAGGACAAATATAAAATTAGGGTTTTAGCAGCAATGGTTACAAGAGAGCAAGGGTGGAGGGGAAGGGGGAGAAAAAGGAAAGGAAGAGGAGTAATGATGGAGGAACCTAGCTATGAGAACAGAGAAAATTCTCTCTCCCCACCTCCCACTGTTGACACCCCTCCGTATACGACTATAACTTTGCCTTGCCCCCCCCTGCCCTCGGCCTCCGGCATTTTACCCACATATTTTTTTCTATTTTTCGTTCACAAAAAATTATACATGCATACACACACATACATATATATATATAATATATATAATGTAATGATGCTAGGTATGGTGGTGCAGGAGATGTGAACTGAGGGGGTGTGCTTGTTGCAGTTTGATGAAGCAGCGCGACTGAAGGAGGCAGAGGAACGGCGTAGGTTCCCTCTAGAAGAGCGTCTCAAGCAGCATATAGTGGGGCAGGAGGGAGCCATTGTCACCGTCGCCTCTGGTAAGTGCACGCATACCTCCACTCTCCCCACTCTCCTCTGTCAATGCACTGCTCTCTACTCCTCTCCCGCTGACGCAGCTACGGCTTTCTGCGAGCCATTTTCTAAACTTTGTGCTATGTTACGAACATGAAGGAACCTAGTTTACTGTAAGTTACCTGGAAGGAAAGGTTAAGATAAGTGCAACTTTCAAAATCTGTTAGTTCCTCTGTGTTCATGGAACTTTGTCCAGAAAGGGAGATTGAACCTTGTCTGGCCACTATCACGTCAAGTCAACCACATGCCTCCATCATTTTTCATAGTTAACTATACACAGGATGTTTTAGTAATGATAAGTCAGAACTTTGAGGAATTATTGATAAGAATAAGAGAAGCAAAATGAAACAGAAAGGTAAGCTGGAATTTCCATTTAAAAATGAATTTGGAACATCCTGCACTGTTTACTGATGTGTTTACTTCATACCTTGAGATGAATATGTTTTACAGGAAATGTTTGATAGGATGGCCTCAGCATCGATACAGGCATGGCAGTATCACAATACGTTACGGCACATACAGTGTAACATCACTGCCAATGTTCTGGTGACGTTACTTCTGTTTAGCAGAACTTATTCATTATGTATCATTGTTCCACAGGTAAGATAAGTAACATTACTTCACATTTCGAAATCAGTCAAATTCAATAGTACAAGTTACAAATTTGTTTGACATGTTTTTGCTAATAACTTTTAACTCAAATATTGTTCTCACATCTCATTGTATTTTTGTTCTCCGCCATCTCTCAAAGTTTGGACTTATCAATAAAACATCCTGTATTTACTATTATATATTTATTCCTTGCTTATTATTTACATCCAGTAGTTTCATTTCCAAATTTAAAGTCTTGTTAGGGGGGGGGGGCATCTGTGTGTATAACTTTCAGAGCTCCACTTTGTTTGTTTAACCCCTTACCTGGCTCGGCCACCACTTAATGAACTATGTCAGCTAACCCGAGTTATCTCGAGCAGTTAAATAGTTGCGTTTCATAATTTTCTTAGCCGAGTTTGTTCGTTTCTTTCAAGTAGTTCAGTATTCGTACAACAGAATGCGCCGTTAAAAGCGCCGCAGTGTAAAGTTCACGTAGTTATTTTATTACATCACAGATGGCGCTCATGTACCACGGACGTCGTCGTGCACTAAAGTGCCGGCAAACATTGAACAAAGAACAGAATGTGCGGGCGTCCGCTCAACCTGTTTCTACTACTGTAAAATATTACTTTCCAAGTTTATTTTCATTAAATAATTGTAATTATTTTGTCATAATCATGCACAGATAACTTGTACAACTATACAAACATTAGGCTTTGTAGGGAAAGAACTATTTTACTAGCTTCTACGAAACGGGGATAATCATGTCATATGGAGCAAACGGGGAACTCCCATTTTATACGAGTATCACACCACATCTACTTTGAGTAACTTGGCATTTGTTACGTGCCGGGATTGTAGCTCGTTTTCTTACGTTTTTCAAGTTGCGCGGCAAGTTTGTTTCTATATATTTAGCGAGTCACGCGGCAAATATACTCGCAGCATTACAGTTTTTGCTAATACTGCTATTTATTTTCACAATCTGTTTTATTTGTAGTTGTGATGAAAACGGACAGCGACAAAAGTTTGCCTGGTGATATAGATTTGGATCACTCGGGAAGTGAATCAGAGAGTGACAATTCTGACATTGAAATAAGCAGTGAAAGTGACTCAGAAGATGATGTACCACTGTCAAATCTAGTTTGGCGGGAAATGTCTACAATTCCAGAGGAAATGCAGCCTGCCCTTGCTAGATTTCCTTTTTTTGGGAAACCCTCAGCTCTCGTTTGATGTTGATGAAGATGCTGGTATGTTGCAATATTTTTATCTCTACTTCAGTGAAGATTTTGTCCAAACAATTTGTGATGAAACTGACAGGTATGCCGCTCAGCAACATAGCAAAGGTCAAATTAGTAATCCACCATGGTTTCCTGTGACAGTTGATGAATTGTATTTTTTTTTTGCACTTATTATGTTACAAAGCATTGTAACAAAACCAGAGGAATCGATGTACTGGTCAAAAAACCCTCTTCTTTCCACGCCCTTTTTTTCAACAAGTTTTTCTCACAAAAGATTTTTGCAACTAAAAAAGTACCTCCATTTTTCTGACAATGAAAATCATGACCCTCTCACTCATCCTAATCCCAAACTTTATAAAATCTGGCCCGTAGTAAAACATCTGCAAGAAAAGTTTCAAGCTATGTACACCCCAGAAAGAGACATTTCTGTTGATGAAAGCCTTATGTTGTACAAAGGTAGGCTTGGGTGAATTCAGTACATATACCTTTGAAACGTGCACGATTTGGAATAAAAACATTCATGTTGTGTGAAGCTAAGTCTGGCTATATTTGGTCATTTATTGTGTACACAGGTAAAGGTAGAGTACACAGAGTTGCCCATCTCATCACAAGTGGTTTTGACACTAATAAAACCACTACTGAACAAGGGGTATTGTCTGACAACTGACAATTGTTATACATCCCCACAGTTGGCAGATATATTGGTGGCCAACAAGACAGACACTTACGGGTCGGTGAGAGTTTCTAGAAAAGAAATGCCTGCAGGACTGAAGAACCGAAAACTGAAGAAAGGGGAAATTGTGGCCTTCCGAAGAGGGAAAGTAATTGTGATGAAATGGTCAGACAAAAAAGAAATCTCTCTTTTATCAACAGTTCACAACTGTGAATTGAGACTGTAAACACTAGAACCGGAGAGAAAGTAAAGCCTGTTGTCGTCGTGGACTACAATGGAACAATGGGTGGGGTCGATAATGTCGTACAGCATCTTGCAAGCTACCCATTGCCTCGCAAAAGAGGAAAAAAATTTTACAAAAAATTTTTTTTTCCATTTGCTAGAGCAAGCTTTGTGGAACTCATACATATTGTGCACAAAGGCAGGAGGATGCAAGAAATCACTTGGTTATAGACTAGAAGTGATTGAGATAGTGGGGAAACATTACAAGGACAGTATGTCTCCAAGACGAGGACGTCCATCTGCCACACTCAACCCAACTCGTCTGACTCAGCATCATTTTCCGGAGCCAATACCACCAACAGACAAAAAGAAAAACCTGACAAGACAATGTGGGATGTGTAGCAGAGTACGGGACTGCAAAGGGAAAAGGATAAGGCGTGAATCTAGGTACTACTGTGAAGTGTTCAGCCACTTCCCCATCTTGTTTAAATATTTATAAAGTGTTTTTATTTTCTTATTTAAATTTATATGTAAATCTTTCTTAATAGGCTATATGCCATTTTCAGGGTGAGTTTGTCAGATGTCCGGTATGATACAACAGAATTCAATAACCTAGTAATTGGGGACATGTTAATTTAAATTCACCTTTTCAAAATTCAATATAAATATAGTCACGGAATTTTAAAGTAGTCATTTGATTATTTTCCTGGCTTATTTGGTTTCAAATTGACCACAGTAAAATTTTAATTATTTTTGTTGATATAACTTTTTCTTGTATTTTGGCTAATTTTTGAGTTTTAGTAATTTTAGCTTATTATTAAATTTTGCCCTGGTGAAGTGAGTAACTTCAGGTGTTGCAAGCTTCTCCAGGCTGTAGGATTTCTGGCGCCGACGTTGTGGTTGATCGCTTGCTTCATGGAATTCTCTCCATGACGTAGGTTATTGACGCACATAGGTCAGCCATCACAGGGGGTTGCTTAGGGTATTGCGCCGCGAAAGTAGTTCCGCTGTTGCGCACCTTTTGTC
>PNEQ01001221.1:0-17387 GCA_003012365.1 Medauroidea extradentata
TTTCGCGCCCCTTTTTTGCGCATTTTGTCCGTTATTCACTACTTATTATGTGTCCGCGTCCGTTAATAAGAATGTCCGTTATTTGGAGAGTATTTCTCCATAAGGCTCCATGTTAATCTGCCGGTGATTGGAAAAATGTCCGTTTTTCGGAAGTGTCCGCTATTCGGAAGTGTCCGCTAAGGGAAGTTTCACTGTAATTAATTAACCTTACTGCATCACGAACATATTGGTCAGTATTTTACACTTTGTAATAAATAATTATTTGCTTAAGGAAACATATTGTGAGACGACATTCAATTGTTCATTCGAATATTTTATCATATTTCGAGTTGTTGGATGAGGATACGAATTAGCTCAATTCAGGTAAAATGTATTAAGACTAGACTAAATATTTATGTGTCTTGATTTTCATAAGATGATTAAAGTGAAAATGGATCAAAACAACTACTGTATCAACACATTTCTGTGATACGTAATAAGTTATGGAAGCTTGTTTACTCTTTCTACTAAGTCAACTAATGAATTAGTGTTTTGAACTTGGATTTAACGTCATACTATTTTTCCTGACATTTTTAATAAATCAATCCACAGTTACATTTTCATACCTAACTTTTGTAATATATACTTAGACAATTACTTCTGTCTGGTATGTACACATCGTAGCTCGTTTTTGGAGATATATACTTCATTTAAATTTGTGTAAATTTACTAATTTTTTTGTATTTCTCCACGACTTGTCACCTCGGGCTTCTCCTTGCGTACAAAGGAGAAACTTATAGAACAGTATAACATAATTTAAAATTTTTTTATTTATGTCTCTTAAGGTAGTGAAAATATGTGAAATGTGATTTCAAATAATCCTAGAGATATAAAAGATTTTTCAGAATTCAACACAGAGAGGATAACAAATGGAATTGTTTTCGCTTCATAAATAATATTGACATGGATTGGGTTTTTATTTTTTGTTATGATCAATATTAGATATTAGGATATTTGAGAACTTTTACTTTTTTTTTTTAATAGTTTGATTAACCTGTTCAAAAAATACCTCACTTTTTACTCAGAAGGACCTTTGATTTTGCTTAATATGACTGTGCAATCTGCCTATACTCTCTTCTACGTGGTGGGCATGGTCAACCAGTGTCCTCTGACCCTCCTTCAAACCATTTTAGCTTTACTACTAAGACATCTGCCTATTGATATAAATTTATATTTGAAATATCACTTGCTTTATTTTTCTGTTAAATGTTACGGAAGTCAGGCTATTCGCTCGAGAGAAGACATTGGGAATTTCGATTTTCTCATTTTTTGGGGACAAGGGTAGGTTATATCTACTGCTGAACAGAGTGACGTCTGTCTACCGATATCAATTTATGCTTATATTATTACGTTAATCAATTTCCTGCAAAATGCTATGGAAGTTGGGCCCAACTAGACACATTGCAGAAAAAATGTAATTTTAAAATTTTCTGTGAAGGTAGGTGAGAAAGTTGGCGGGGGGGGGGGAGCAAAATAAGCCACTATTGAATTTACGAAGGTAGCGATTTTACGAAAGCGATGAGAGGAACTGTGAGTATTCGTAAAATCGGGGGGCTGCTGTAGTTTCAAATTAGAAAAGCTGTGGTTTAATGTTGGTGTTTTTATTATCCATTTGAAATACGTATTATGTACCATAAAATGTTAAAAATATTTCACATTTATTGAACATGGTTGACATATTTAGTAAATAATCCATGTATAAACTTAATTATCTAAATAAAAATCAGTGAAGGTTATTATAAACTATTTAACTGCACAAAAAAAAACACAAATGTAAACTAAATATAAAAAACATGTATTCCTAACAAAGCATTTTAAGAATGTTTAAGCTTCAAAATACATTTCACTGAATAATTGCAGATTTTCTTGTGTAAGGCCATGGCGATGGACAGAAAGAACAGTGTTTTATACTTGAAAAAACACTTCACTCTCAGCACTTGCACAAAGAAGTCAAATAGACTTGAAAGAGCCTTTTGCAACAGACTCTCACAAAAAAAAAAAAAAACACACACACACACAACTAGTGTGTGAAGAAGTAGCAACAGTCGAATGATGGTGCACTGGCAACACTGTCATGGTTCGTGACGCGCTAGCTTGGCAAAACTGTCGCGGCTCATGGCACGCTAGCTGGACAACAACTGCTGGCTGCTTATCTGTGCACTCACTCAGTCTTGCGTTCGTCTCCTTGCTTTGTACGCACAGTGCATTGGCATCCAGCATCAACATCACTTGTGTATGTCTTGGGTACACATCAGTTCACTATACTCTCTGACTTAAAAAATAAATGTCAGCAAAATTTCAGTAATATTAACCATATTCCTGCATGTGCTAGGTATCAATTTTAAAAAATACACTTTCAAGTTTCAAGTGATACTGCTGCCGGCCATGTTTACAAAGACTTTTGTTTACAAATTTAATTTCACAAGGCACAATCCTGCCAACCATGTTGTTTTATGCAGACATGCAATAAAAACGACTTTAGATAGCCACAAGAGTCGTGTTTTAAGGGAGCTTAACATTTTTAAGTATCAATAAAATGCAAAGGATTACACTTTTCGGGTCATACTGTAATATAAATGTTGTGGTTGTGTAGGGTGCATTTGTGGTTTTCGGAATTTTCGCGAGTGAAGTTACTTTTTGCATTTTCATGTGAAATTTGCACGAATTTTCATGGAATTCACAACCACGAAAAATTCCAGACCCTATGTACAAGCAAGCATTTCGTAGGAATTGTAATAAATTAACATGTCTCCGTATCCAGAAAAATTGAACTATTTTACTCTATTAAAATTGCATCATTTTTATAACTATTTTACAAACAATCACACTATTTATCGGTTGACCTGTACCGGCAACCAAAACAAAGGACGGTCATGTTGTTAACTAAGGCTTTTCGTGGGTGTTTGTGATACTTACAGTATAAGGTGTTATTTTAATATTCTCTGGGTATATTTAACACATTGCAACATGGGAATTAAAAAACCAGGCTGGTAATCCCCATAACCACTGGATATTAAGCCGCATTTTGGAAGACGGGAACTGGAAAACCATTCAGTTTAGTGACCACTCGGCTCCTTGGCTTGACGTGTCTACAAAAACACTTAAAAGAAGCGTGTAGTCAGTCAAGAAGAAAATGCTACGAAAAAAAAATAAAGTAACGTTATCTACCATTTATTTTAATATAATTTATGAGTACAAACTGTTCTTGATGTAGGCCTATATTCTATATATATATAAAAAAAATGCTTTTTCAAGGCGCAGACTCAATAACTTTTTTGTACGGAAAAGTCCACGATTAATATTATTTAGCAAGTAAGATGCATCATTTAGTATAAAGTCCACGTGAAATTATGTACCGTTCAGCTGCAAAAATGTAGAGCTACAATTTTAATAATGATGATGATGAAGTCAGAAGATTTAGGCCTGTGTAATTATTTCCTGGGCATTAAAGTGTACGGATCTGGGCAATTTGGCCTACCCATGTTTGTTTATTATTACTGTACTTACGCTTTATGTTGATATGGTATTGCAAGTGGTACGACCATGAGGGCAGAACTGATACACAACTTGTTCCAATTTCGAAGGTAGGCTCTACCACAAAAGGTAATATTTCTAGATAGTCTACTATTTTAAACTTAAAATATTTTGCTTTAGGATCTAATAATGTAAAACCAAAATTGAAAACAAGAAAAATAATTGTAATAATGGTTGCATGTATTATTTTATTTATTAATTCAGCTAAAGATGTTTGGTTGTACCTCCATATGCTCTTGCAACTTCAGTATGTTGTAACTAAATAAGAAACGATTATCTAAACTTTTTAGGTTTCAAGCAGAAATAAACATAACAAGAAGTAACAAAAACAGGTTTATTTATTTTTTGTAATATCAATAAATGTTGCAACAATTTTGAGCATACCTATGAAAATATATGGTAAATAATTCTAAATTATTATATTACCTTAATATCTGTTGCGTCTTGCATTTGCATTGCGAATGTTTGAGCTTCTTATGTGTTCATGTACATCTGAGATCCTTATATGGTCATATTTTAATATTTTGTGAGTATATGTAATTGTGATATATTTCAATGCAAGGATTTAAAGTACCTGGCTTGTAATCGCCAACGACAACAGGATATTAAGACGTGTTTCGGAAGAGAAGAACTTCAGCTGGCACGTTTACAAAAACAGTCGCTAAATAAGAAGTAGGTAATCCGTCTAGAAAAAAGTGCTACATAAAAAAATGTTACCTAACTTTTATTTTAACAGAATTTGTGTGTATACACACTTACTGTTTTTGTAGTCTTATATGTAGCTAGTAGGCTAAACATGCTTTTTCAAGGCACAGATTCAATAAATTCTTTTCATACAAAAAAGGTATTTTTTTTAAAGCAAGTAAGTGGTTAATTTCAAGGCCACGTGTGATTTTGTGCCTGTCAGCTGCAAAAATGTAGGCCAACATATTACCAAAATAAAACGCCAAAGACCTACGCCAATATATTTCCCGGTTATTAAAGTGTACTTGTTTAGTAAATTGTTAATCAACAATATGATTTAAAGCTAATCTGGGCAATTAGGCCTACCCATGTTTGTTTGTTTTTAAAGCATTGCGAGTCGCATGATAAGGATAACACTAACATTTCAAACGTAGGTCCTACCAAAAACGGGGAATTTTTTGATAGTCTACTACCTAAAACTTAAACGAAGCCTATACTGCTTTATTATCTGATAGTGCAGAACCAAACTGAAGACAACACGAAAAATATTTGCAATAATGCTTGCCTGAATTATTATATTTATTATTTTAGTTTAAATATGTTTGTCTGCACTGTCATAAGTTGTTGCAAGTTCAGTTTGTTGAACCAAATTATCTATTATTTAATATTTTTAGATGTCAAGTAGAAAACATAAGTTGCCCGTACATGTTGACTTATTTTTGGCAATGCCATTAAATGTTCAAATTTTTTTCATACCTAGGAAAAAAAATGTTACATTTTATATCAGTATACCCCGTTCTAACGAACTCGGGAATAACGAAAACAGCGATTTAACAGAAGGGTTTTTAGGAACATCCAAAAAGAATTTATTGAATAACTGAGTGACTTCCCAATCACTAATTGATCCATTTTCTCTGATCCATCGCTGTTCACACAAAAACAGTACGGTGAACCCCTCATTGCTCTTCTTGCCGCCATGACAGGTTTTACCCTTAATATCCAAAGTTCTGTCTGGAAGAAGATTATAAAATACTCAAGCTTCATCACAGTTAAAAATGTCTTTCTTTTGATATCCTGAAGTAAGTGACTAAATGTTTTCCTTCCACTTGCTCTGAACTTCAGGATCAACAGCAGCAGCTTCTCCACAAATTTAAGTGTCCCCCCCTCTCTCACTCACGCGCGCGCGCGCGCACACACACACACACACGCACACACGCACGCACGCGCACACGCACACGCACACGCACACGCACACACACACACACTCACTCTCACTCTCACTCTCACTCTCACTCTCTCTTTCTCTCTGTGGAACCATCCGCAACAGTCTGTTTTTTTAGCTACGTCAGTAGTATTGGACTCTGCAAATGGAACATCGCCTTCTCAAGCAATACAGTGGAAACTCGTTACAGTGAAATCTCGTTATAAAAAGTATGGTTTATAACATTATCTGTCCTATAATAACAGCTTTATAATGCACCATCTCTCCATAATACATGTAAAATTATTTGGATATAACAACAATCCGCTATAAAGACAGTTTTTGTTGCCATTTACAGTTGTTGTTATAGTGAGATTCCACTATACATCGTTCCCGTTTCTTTCGTTTTCCAGAATAAATCTATCATTTTTCACGGTCCCGACAAATTGCTTATATAAACAATGTTAAATAAACCCACATGGATCGTTCATATATTCATAAATTTCCTGCATCGACCATTCAAACATTTTTGCCAACAACAAAAATAAAAGTTATTTTAAGTTTTCATACCACGCTTGTATACACTTCTCGAAACAAACAGGTGTAAACAACGTATCATAATCACACAAGCCAAACATTTATCGTTGTCAAAAATACGTACAAACGTAATATGTTTGGTTTGACTATGAATTTCATCGTTATTGTTTCAAATATGTTTGGCAATTGTTCATCTTATTTTAAGAAACGTTATACGTACTGTAGGTTGTGTGTGTGTAAACACAAATGTTGCCGTATTTTCGTTAAAAGAACAAGAAACATGTTGCCACCAACAGAAAAACTTAAATTTTTTTTTAGGAAATATATTTTTTTTAAGTTGATTATTTTTAATACAATTTGAACATGCATTGTGCACAAATTCATTTTGTTCTATTGTAAATGTTTGCTTTTATTTTCACATTTTAGTAAAGTGTGAATAAATTGCAGTAACGTCAAGAATTTTGGGAATTTTCTACCGCAACTTTGCGCACTTCCGAGTAAAGCCGAAGGCAGCCGAGCACAAGCGCACGAGTCGGAGAGGTTACATTTCGCCTTGTAAATACGTATCTTGTTCTTGTTACGTTTTCCGTTTGGATAGCAACAGTTTTGTGAATTTTGATAACAAGTGGATTACACTATTTTTATTTTATGCCTGTGAAATGTATTTATATATTTATATTATTATTATTATCATTATCATTACTATTATTATTATAACAATGTCGCGGCCTTCAAAATCTGTTTGCTCACTTTAAGAATGCCTTGAAATAAAGGAGGTAGAGGAATGTCCCGGTGAAAAGCATGCCGACATCGCCAAATGTCACGGATTGCCACCTTTGACATTAAATTAGATCGTCGGTAATACAAATGAGCTACGACCATATTCAATACACACATATTTTAAGTGCAAATTTTCATTGTGATGGGACATATTGAAAATAATTTTTGAGGTTATGTATTTTTTTTTAAGTGGGGGGGGGGGGGGGGGTGGTGTTTGTTTCCTGCGTGATTCGTTTTCTCGCATGCATCGTTTTTTCTCATTGGTCCCTTGAAAAACTATGGATAGAGGTTTCACTGTAGTCGACATTCTGCACAAGTATGAAGTCGGATTACATCAAGGTGTAGCATTCCAGACAGATTCTGCACATTACATGAGAAAGTGTGCCTCAACACTACAGGGTTTGTTTGGGGATGAATTGCTTCATGTACAGTGCTGGGCGCACAAGCTTCATCTAGTTGGTGTTATGTTGCAAATAAATTTGGAATAGTTGAATACTGGTGTTGTGGAAGTGAAAAATGCCTTCCTAACAGTAGAAAACGGAAACATCACTACAACGAATTCCTTCAGTCCAAGTATCCAAATAATCCTGCAATGCAAATTTCCTCTGCCAGTAGTTAGCACATGGAACTCATAGTTTCTGTCTGTGGATTATTTGAACCAACACCTGCAGGATGAATTGGATTTCCGGAAAACCATCAGTGGGGTTGTGTTTTTGAAGAAATGTCGCAAGAAGAGATAAATATTGCTAAACTGCAAGCTTTATTTGATTCCCAAAATTGTTCAGCTTTAGTTGAGGTACTTACTTTTTTTGAAGGGTCAGCCTACCCAACAGCTCATGTTTTGACATTAAAACTAAACGACATCAGAGCAAAATTTCATCTTTTGAGTGCTGGAGTTTTTTCATCTAGTGTAAATGACCGTTTGGCCAGCCTAGGAACATTAAAAGAAGCCAGTGCTAAGCAGTGTCTGAAGTTGGCTGCACATAAATGTGAAACTAAACTCGCAGATCTTATCCAAAGTGATCCATGTGTGAAAACGTTTGAGGCCATAGATAGTCTTTTCAATTCCAGAAATGTCTGTCGACTCAATACTGAAATCGCATACGTATCTGCAGAAATCCATCAAGAACTTACCTTCACCAAGTCAACTCCCTTTGGATATCTTCTTACATGGATTTGTCACATTTGAAAAAAGTGTACAGGAAGAATTGTCCTTGCCAGCAAATACTCAAGTTGAGGTCGTAAAGTTCTTTGCTCACTCAAGGGGGACTTTAGTGAATATGGTCAGGCAGGCCAAACAGCAGTTTGGTTTCCTATGAGCAATGTTGATTCAGAACCTTCCTTTTCCAAGTACTCTGTTGTATTTACTGACAGGAGGCAAAGTCTCACACCAAAAATGTAGAATGTCTTACTATGACTTCTTTTAAACTATTTGAAAGTGATTTTGTCAAATGCAAGTAACATGTGTTAAAAGACTAGTAATATTGAAAGCATAATGTGTTGTTTGGTTACTAAAACCATTTTAATGTTACTTTTTATTTCTGTATCAACTAACTAGCGATTTTTGCATTAAAAAAAAATAAAACCAATAACGCATAAATCCAAGATTTATAACACCGAAAAGTGGTGAAAAATAACACCACAAAATCTTAGTCGTACACATTACAATTGCAAGAAAATTAGTAGGAATAAAACTTTAGAGCACAATAATTTCGAATTCTGGGTGAGGTAATATAAAGACTTTAAAATAGCTCATTAATGAAATTAACAGTTATAAACGGAAATGTTACAGAGGTGTGCTATAATACATATTTTTAAAACAACTTTCAAAATAAGAACACAACTCACCAAGGACTGGTGAAGATGGCCGTGAATCTGCTGCAGAAATAGGTGAATCTGTAGGAGATGCAGGAGAGTCACTTGGTGATGAAGGGGAATCAATATCTTCAAGCTCAATTTCTTTCGCTTGGACGGAACCACTAGTACCTGGTTTGCTAAGGTCTGCAGGAGTGTCTACCAGAAGTTTCTTGGGGCTGGCCCCTTCTATCTTCCCAGTATCTAGCCTGGTAAACACTGTAACATCCTCTTCATCAACCTCCATCTTGGTAATAGAACTTGCAGCAGTTGCCTGCTGCTCCTTGTTAAATGAAAGGTCTTGAGGTCCATCTTCCGCTACTGAGGCACTGCTAGTAACTGGTGTCCCACTCAAGTCACGTATTGATTCTGCAAATTTCTTTTTGAACTGGGGATCATCATCCTCCATTTCATGTAGTAGGTGGTCCAAGGCTTCAAAGTTGCTCCTGAAATTGGAATCAAAATAACACAATACTGTATGTTGCATTAAGAAAGTAAGAATATTATGTGTTAATGATAATACACCATCATTTGTATTCACCTGCCCAACTGAATCTGTTGGTCTTTGCTGACTGAAGCCTCCTCTGAATTTGTACGATTCATGGCTGCCTGAGCCACTTTGCTTTCTGCAGTGACAATTGTGGGAGGTCCAAAAGTTGCAGAACTAGTAGAAAGAAATGGCCTGGTAGAGCCATTATGCACATTTCTAGATGACAGCCCCAGCTGGGTTGGTAGAACTTCGAGTGGGTTACAAGTTCCTAAAACATTTCCACCCTCGATAACCAAAATGACTGCATTGAAAAAGTCTAGAAAAAAAATTCTTCTAAGGTACAAAAGTATTTCTTTACTAGAAATAACTCAGTTCCTTACTGTTATATAAAGCATTGTGGTTGTGCAAGTGACATTCCTAAAAACAATAATAAAATGCCACAAGCACAAACTTAAAAAAATGAAAAACATCAATACCACAGACATACAGTATGCAAAACTGACAACTACTAACAAGCTTAAACTTGCAAAAAATCAACATGACAAATGTAAGACTCGGTACACTTTCTTAGGTGAGAGCATGTCGCACACTAGAAGTCGTGTCTGTCTTTGGTCAGTAGTTAGTGTAATAGACTGAACTTGCTACAGTACTAGCTTCACCTTCCAATCTCTTACAACTGACTACTACAGAAATTAAATTTTCTGTTAGAGAGCATCATGTTTAAACTTATGTTAAATTTGCACATAGTGTACTTCGTATTCCAATTTTACTACAGCATAGCAATAGTTGCCAAGGTCAGTACACCCCACGAAGACTGTGGGCTACATACTGTATGTATCAAAGTCATCTATAGCATTTTCTCTTTTGGTGTTAACTACGGCAAATTATAATAAAATTTTCCTATTGTTTATTACTCATAGCTTACTGTTGCACATTTGGCTGAATGTTTGTTACATCCAATGACAAAAAATAAATGAAAGGAAAACAGAGGCTCTCGCAAACACATTGCCCATTACAAGAGACTGTGAATAGAGCAATACAATGAAGAGTAAACTTGGACTACACTAAAAAAAATAAATAAATAAAAGTCTTTAATGTTGGTTATAAAAGTGCAAATTAAGGATATCATAAATATGGCTGTTTTCCAAAACTGCATGCCATCAGGAATTGTAAAAATACACAAAACAGATCATGCAAACTTAGAAATGATGATATTTGAATAGTTCATCAAGCAATTAGAAAAGGCTCTGCACATTCAGGGTGGCTAGCAAAACCAGTAAAAAAATTTCCCAGAAATTTCCAGGTCAACTGCTATTATTTCCCTGACCAACAAAATATCAATAAAATTAACCAGGTGGTATGACTGTAATATTTTTTTTTGGGAAAATGTTAAGAATCGCTACTCATCATGAACCAGTCAAACTATTGATTTTTGACATAGCCTATAGTTTGACGAAAAATGTTTTTACGGTCATTATTAGTAAAGCTACGTAAAAAAAATTTTTTTTGTTAAGTAAAATTAGGTTGGTAGATTAGGTAACATAACAAATTTTTTATGTAGACTACTTCTAATTTCTCTAAAAGCCCTAAGTAAAAATTTTGTTAGGTTGTCTAATTTAGGTAAAGGGAACCTAACTTGACCTAATTTAAAGTTTGTACCCTAATCTAACTTAATCTAACCCAACTTACTAACTTAACCTAACAAAAAATTACGTACTACCATTTCCCGTATTTACGAGCACATTGGCCGCCCGCGCACATAGGCCCGCCCCCTCCTAAGTTTTGAAACTCAAACTTGGAAAAGCTTAAATATTGCACATAGGACCCCTATGTGTATTTCACGAGAAATGAGAATATGGATGTCTGGCAACCATGTACCGTGCGCCATCATATGAGTTTATTTTGTGTATTGTATTCGCTTATGTACCCCTCGCAACTTCCCCCCCCCCCCCCCAAATTTGGATTATAAAAATTGGGGTGCGTGGCTTACATGTATAATTATGTAGTATTTAAAGTCCACGTGCTACGTGCGCGGAGACTTGCCAACAGCACGGTAGGCTAGGCACACACGCACACAGCCATGCAGCCGGAGGAATGCTGAGTTGGAGGTGCGATCGATAACTAGTCACGTGTTTAGGCGGCATTGTTTTCAGCGCGCAGCAGATAAGTGATTTGTAGTGACTCGATAATGTTAGTATTTTGATAGCTCTTTAAGAAATCAAAACGTCAAAATGTCGACTGCGTTTGTTTACAGTAAGTGAGAAGCAAAAAGTAATTAAGGAAGCAGAAGAAATAGGAAATTGCGCAGTAGGTCTTAAATACAGTAAAACCTCTTTATAACAACCTCTTATATAACAACCACCTCTCTATAACAATCCTTTCCTCAAGAACCGTGGGCTTTTAAAATAGGAGTTTTGCTGTATAATTAAACCTCTTTATAAAGACCACCTCTGTATAAAGACCCTATCCTAGGGAACCGTGAGGGGTCTTTATAGAGACGTTTTACTGTACATCACAGCGTCGTGTATTAGAGATTGGCACAAAATGTAAAACAAGTTAAAGGACACTGTAGCAACGTCAAAAAGTTCATCGTGACTAAACATTTTGGTCTACTTAGGCTGGATAATGCCGGTAATTTTATTTTGCTTTGCGTGTTTAGTGTTGTATCACACTTTGCACACCTCATGTACTTTCTTCACGCTTTCGTTGCTTTGTGTGGACTCTCGTACGGCGTAATGAAGTGTATATTACAGTTTACACTACTAATTGTTCATTTCGTTGGTTTTTTGACTCGTCTTTTCGCGTTTCAACAATTTCATTTGTACGGAAGACATGCAGACATGTTTACATTTAATAATGTGGGATGGCCGGCCTAACTCGATACCGCACGGTCTCGCGGTTTATGACCCATCTGACCCGTGCTCTTCAACAAGTGATTATTTAAGTTTTTGATACAGGGAAGTGATTAGTTTTATTACCTATTGAATTTGTTTAAATAAAATTAGTTACCGTAAATCAATGAACGATATTATGTGATAGCAAATTTAAGATTTTATTTTTTTATTTAAAAAAAAAAATTGGATTGGGTAATACTTCAAAACTTAATTTTTTTCTTTTGTACAGAGAATGTAAATAGAAATAGTACAGCATTAAAACATACCTAATAATGACAAATTTTTAATTTTTCTGAAATTTTTTTTTTATCAAAATTGCACACATAGGCCTCCCCCCATCCCTTTTTAAAGTAAAAGTTTTGGAAAAAATAGGGGGCCTATGTGCACGTAAATACGGTATAACGTCTGTAGAAACATTTTTCACTAGCAAACAATATGTCTAAAATAGCTTGGCCAGTACACGATAAGTAGTGGTACTCATTTATTTATTTATTTATTTTTTTTTTTTGTGAAGCTGAACACTACACTTGGAATATTCATATTCAACAATTTTCACTTAGGTCAATTCACTTTCCACTTTTGAAATGCTGTGGTTGTGAAGTTATGGAGACAAAAGCTCTCAATACCAGAATTAAAAGAATTTAATATGTGGCCTAAAAACAGACATGTAATACCTGGTCACTACACCATCACTGTTTGAATCCCAAAAACATACTGTAAAGTGCACCTGTTGTTTTTGAGAAACTTTGTACAATGCTACGACAAAACAAATTACAACTTACTTCCCCTCTAACATTTAAATCATTTCATCCATGAAACACGATGCAAGACCAAATGTGATGTAAAAATATCTCGCTTTAACTGAAGTTTCTTTGCTGTAACACTAATCTGGAAACACTGTGACATGGTACAGATTTTAAAAAAGCATCTAGGCCTACGTTCACAGAGTTTAAACTCACAGCCTACTTAGGGTTTTCTGCCTTCAATGAAGCTCATAACGGAATGCCGGCCCATGTTGCTTAAAGAAAATTTAACATTGCACAAATTGCACCTTGCAGAGTTATCACCAGAAAATTCGCAATTCATTTAATAGTAATAGGATCAGTTAACCAATAGTCTGTTTCTTCCTGTCATGACTGTTTTTCCTATATTAATTACGTCCTGGAAATAACACTCATTGAACATAATTTCCAGATATTTAGATGCACTTGTTTTCATAAACACTCGAGACCACGTCATGCTGTAACTTTTTAACATACCTTTGTCACTGTACAAGCCAAAAAGATCAGGCGTGTTCCTCTATTTTGCAGTACGGAAGATAAAACACAATTTAAATGTAAATCTACTGACTTCAAATACGTTCAGAAGATATAATTACTTGCATTAACCATAGAAAAAATATTAGCACCACGCCAAGCAAACAATAAACAAATACAATGATTAATGAACATATCAGCATGCTGCATGGTAAGAACAAATGTGGACTGTGGATCCTATGTTGCCAAGTCTGCACCTTCAATTTCTAGCACAAATTCTTGGGGAAAAAAGACAATTGATTAAAACCCACTTAATTAACTAAAATGTTTTTTAAAATTTACAGCATTTTGCAAACAGTAAGCAAGTAACATCCTAAGAAAGTAATTTTTTATCACTATGGAAACTTGAAAACATTACAACACATTGCCAGGAATTTAAGACGAAAAACTGGTACATCGCGTCAAATCCACTGATGTACACAACTACAATATTGGTACGAAATTATATTACGGAACTTGGAAATAGGTATATGTACCAAGAAAATGGGACGTTGTGTTAATGCCACCTGCGAAAATGATTGTTTACAAAATTTTGATATTCCCTTTTTTTTTCTTCTGAAAAGAGAATTCCCTGACTTTTCCCGGTTTTCCTGGTCGCTCGCCATACTGTTATGACAGGGCCAATGTTTCAGTGTTAGCATTGCGAATGAAGTCTAACCAGGAAGGAATAATATGTTTATAAGATTGGAAAATGCTTTAAATATCAACTAACCATGAATCACAGGCATGGGTCCAACTGTACCACCAACTGTACTGAAGTGCGATTGAGATCTTTGTACTTAAATCATGGATTCAAGCCTATCACATGCATTGCAGCAGCAATGTATTGCATGACAGATTTAAATACCATATTTGCCAGCATATAAGATAACAATTTTTACATATTTTTGGCCTTAAAAATTGCTACTCGTCTTATATGAAGGTACAAATAATTTTGGTGGCCTAAAAATTGTCTGAAAATTAAGCTGTAAGCTGTGGAGTTGTATGATGATTCAAGGAATTGTGTTTTTCGCCACAAATGAAAGCAAGTGGCCTCCCCTTTTTTTAATAAAATTTACGGTATGATATTTTGATGAGCGTCATTCATAACAAAGGCAACATCCTCGCAACGAAGCGGCGATCAATGCAGCTGGAGCGTGTGCCTAGATCCTTTCTTGCCAGCCCACAACTCTCGGGAAGATAAAACGAGGATCTAGGTACTGTGTGCCTAGCTCATTTGTCTTGCCAGCGGAAAACTCTCAGACGTAGAAAACTCGATCTAGGTACCGTACTACACATTCATGTGTCTACCGTCTCAGCTCACAGGAATGTGATGACCTTGCAAGCAGCTGTTGTAGCCCGAAGTTGCCATGTAGTGCGTAGCGTGCCTCAGTCCAGTGTTGTCAAGTCGTGCACAGCTGCCGGCACCTGATGATGTCGCTGGCCACGTGTGCGCTGCGGTGCAT
The DNA here is from genome assembly GCA_003012365.1 of Medauroidea extradentata. Taxonomy (NCBI): domain Eukaryota; kingdom Metazoa; phylum Arthropoda; class Insecta; order Phasmatodea; family Phasmatidae; genus Medauroidea; species Medauroidea extradentata. Next base: position 14,775 of record PNEQ01001221.1, read on the forward strand.
TTTCTTGGCTCTTCGATGCTCCGAGGGCTGTAGTAGCCAATGTTATTTATTTACAGGTCTCCTATTGTGACGCGTCCTTGCGTCTGCTGCGTGTTGCTGTGGTCTATTGTTATTGTTGTCACTTGGCATTGAGGTTATGTTATGTAAAGTGCGCCGGATAGCTCAGTTTGATTTACTTTCAGGGTTAACCAACCATCGTGATTTCACCAATAACAACTCACTTACTCAGTCAACTGTTGATTTATTTTTACTTTATCTTTGACAGATGTTTGGATTCAGTAAGTTTCTTACAAAAGGCGGTTCTTTACCAAGCACAAATAAACCCGTCAGCTGTCCAGCGTTACCATGTCTGACCGTGAGTTAACCAAAAAACAAGGTAAAAACGTAATGATGAAACACTTATTCGTTGCCTGCGATTTTATCAGTGCTATGCCATGACTGCATACCCTTATCAAAAAAGAACCCCCGTATTTCCCGCCACCATTTGACAATGTTCAGACGAAACAAACAAAAAGAAAAACTCTAGAAGCACAAAAGCGTCATGCAGTCTCTCCAGCGCTCCCAGGGCCAGCCCCGCAGCGCCCTCACGACATCCAGACGTCTCTCCCGCTCCGCCATCACTACACGACTGATAAACCCTCGACGGACATGGTAACTAATAGCGGACCTCGGCGGAGCGATACAACAGTATCCAAACTTCCCAAAACCATCAAAATTACACATAAAACAGCTCACAAAGGATTCCAAAATTTCCGTTTATAGGTTTTACATTGAAATAAAATTGTTTATCCACACAAATAATTGGGGACAAAAGGTGCGCAACAGAAGAACTACTTTCGCGGCGTGATGGCTGACCTACGTGCGGCAACAACCTACGTCATGGAGAGAATTCCATGAAGCAAGTGATCAACCACAACGTCGGCGCCAGAAATCCTACAGCCTGGAGAAGCTTGCAACACCTGAAGTTACTCACTTCACCAGGGAAAATATAATAATATGCTAAAATTGCCAAAACTCAAAAATTGATCCAAATACCAGAAAAAGTTATATCAACAAAACTAATTAAAATTTTACTGTGGTCAATTTAAAACCAAACAAGCCAGGAAAATAAGCAAATGACTACTTTAAAATTCCTTGACTATATTTATATTGAATTTTGAAAAGATGAATTTAAATTAACATGTCCCCAATTACTAGGTTATTGAATTCTGTTGCATCACACCGGACACCTGACAAACTCACCCTGAAAATGGCATATAGCCTGTTAAGAAAGATTTACATATAAATTTAAATAAGAAAATAAAACACTTTATAAATATTTAAACAAGCTGGGGAAGTGGCTGAACACTTCACACTATGATATTTATATAATAGTAATAAATGCATTAAAAATATTTCAAACAATTTTTTAATGTTTCTGGCGAATGAAAAAAAAAATGTTCTGTGTCGGAAATTTCAACACTAATAATTTACAAACCCCCCCCCCCCCCGCCCACCAAGGAAGACGTCGTACCATCAAAACCATGACTCGTTTTACATACTGAGTCGTCGTATATGCCGGAAAATACGGTAATGTGTATAGAAACCGACACAAAGTGGCGCAATGTTTTGTAGGCTTTCATGCAATGTAAAAAAAGAATGATGGAATATGACAGGAACACAAACACTGAAGAACACGAGAAAAATCAGCAGAACCAGTGCTTCTGCACTGTGTAAATCTACCAGTTAAGACAGAGAAGTTCCATCTCAATTTAGGCCTCGGCAGTGGCCTGTACGATGCTGCTGCTGCTGCTGTCAACTCAGTGTGACGAAACAAAGGACATACCATATTTCACAACATAATCGTCAAACATTTTTGCCAAATTTAATGCAAAATATCATATTTGTAACTATTATTCAGAAAAAATTCCTATGGTAAATTATTTTTAAAAACTCACCTTTATCATACCTTATCCTGTTAAAATTTACGAAATAAAAAAAATTTTTTTTGCAGAAATACTTAAGTCTGAACTCTGAAGCAAAGACTAAATTTATATACGAGACATTGGAGGTTAAGTTAGTTTTGGTTGGCCACTTAATTTTGTGCACAATGATATATGCACACTTGGGAGGAACACATCTCATGATGAGCAGTACTTACTTACCTAGCAAAAATAAGTGAATATAAATTTACCAGAAAGCACTATAGGTTATTAGAAAAACAATGTACGCAACAGTTTTCAGAGTTCCGTTTAGCCTGATGATTTAGTTTTTGGCATCTACAAGTTGCACCATAAAAAATCTAATTTTTTGTTGTTTTGTAGACAGACATTAAAAAATATTTATGCTGTAGAAAGTGGTTTACAATTATGGCAGAACAGATTCGATTCTACCCTACCATTTATTGCCATTGCAGTGTTCCGTCAAATACTGTTAAAACTTAAAAGTCTTAACTTTGAGGAAAATTACTGTAATAACTAATAATATGTTAGATTTAATGTTAAACATCTTTTTTGCATTGAATTTTTAGTAACAAGTATTTTTAAGTCACACATTTGCACAAAAATGCTATCTACTACTATATTTTTCAATTTAAAATTAAAAAACATTTATAAGGAGTAAAAAAACCACCCA
>PNEQ01001221.1:18387-32892 GCA_003012365.1 Medauroidea extradentata
AGAAAATTTTAAAATTGCATTTTTTCTGCAAAGTGTCTCTAGGCCCCGACTTCCGTAGCGTTTTGCGGGAAATTAATTAACGTAATAATGTAAACATAAATTGATATCAGTAGCCAGACGTCACACTGTTGAGCGGTAGATATGACCGACCCTTGTCCCCAAAAAATGAGAAAATCGAGATTCAGAGTGTCTTCTCTCGGGCGAATAGCCCGAATCCCGTAGCATTTAACGGAAAAATAAAGCAAGTGATAGTTTAAATATAAATTTATATCAATAGTAAGACGTCTTACGATCAAAATAACACCGCTAAACAATATATATGACCCATCCTTTTCCTAAAAAAAAATGAGAAAATCAAGATTCCGAGTGTCTTCTCTCGAGCGAATAGCCCGACTCCCGTAGCATTTAACGGAAAAATAACGCAAGTGATAGTTGAAATATAAATTTATATCAATAGGCAGACGTCTTACGAACAAAAGAACACCGCTAAACAATATATATGATCGACCTTTGTCCTAAAAAAAAATGAGAAAACCGAACTTTCGTGTGCCTTTTCACGCGCGAATAGCCCGATTTGCGTAGCGTTTAATTAAAAAAAAAAAGTAGAAATCCCTTACTAGTAAATTGCCCTTGTAAATTATTCACCAAAGAAAGAAGGAATAAGCGGATGTATTTATTCATTGCGCAGTTTTATATAACTTAACGTAAAAACATTCCCTCGACGTTGTTGTTGAATTGTACTAGAACGTAGATACTAGTAGCGTACAGAGGGGACAGATAGCGCCAACTGTACGAACGTTCACAAGATGGAGGATAGATAGCGGCACCGTAGCATATAGTGACGTCGTTCCAAAAACGCCATTTTGTGACGTTCTTACCTAAAAATCGTCTAGAATTACATGTATAAGTGATTGAAAATAATCACTTTCACAGTTAGTATATGCGGTAAAAATTAATTAGGAGTTTCGGGATTACGTAACACACGAACGTCTATTTATTTTCCAAGTTCGACATACCCGGCGACAAATATTTCTACACTTGGATGATAGGTAGCGCTATTATCGTGCTCACTTGTGAAACCAACGTTTTACGACACACAGTAACGCATTGTGTAAGAAAATTATGCGCCACGTTAATTGTTTTAAGTACGTATGGTATTAACGCAATAAAGAAAAATATCACGCTATTATTTATAGGGTTCGTGTAAAAAAGTAAACTCATTCGGCGCGAGACGAGAGAGATATAAGACGCCGTGAAACAGCCTAGAAGGAGGCTGTACTATAGTTAAATGAGCATGTGCGCATGCGCTGGAACTTTGCGTGTATAGTACGACCTCAATATAGATCCTAATACGTCGTAGTTGGAGACAGGCCGGCCGGCTTGGCACAGGCGGCGCCGGCGCAGCGCGGTTTTCAAACTGTCACTGCCGCATTTTTTAACGGATTTTCGCTATTTTTGTTTTATTTTTAATATTGTGACTTACCAAGTAATAACTGCAACTCTACAATTCATATTTTAATGCCGTGAATTAGATACAGTACGTTTTAATCATTGTCAACTTAATTCCTTACAATTTTTTTTGTCATATAATTTTGTTATTTTTTGAGGGTTCCTGAGATTGTATTCGTAGAATCGCTACCTTCGTTAAATCCAGGGTTCGTAAAATCGGGGGTCTAGTGTATATCTTAAGAAATGGGGTATTTTTTTCTGAAATCCTTATAGTTTCCTTGACATTTGTGAATAATTTCAAAGACATTTTATTATTTATAGTGGAGAAACAAAATAAAATGTGAGTACATGTGACTTACATTGAGTACCTCGTGAGAAATTGAAAATGCAGATATCATCAAATTTCAAAAATCTGTAAAATGTAAACTGTTAGAGATACAATTGAAATATTTCAGGGGGTTTCTGTTAACAATAAAGGGAATGATTAGAAAAAGTTTCATTAAAATTCGAGGTGGTGGGTGTCAAAATCCTACTTTTTGCGTTGATTTGGTATGGAATTTTACTGTAACCACAAATCAAATTTTGTTACCTGTGTGGGGAATAGTCATAGGTTGTTTTGGCATGCCAAAAAGTTCCTCACGACGAGCATTTGGTTGCAGTAGGTGCGGCTGATCAGCAAGCGGCAATGCCTCAGACATTGGAGTGTCAAATGGGTCTGGAGGAGGACATCCCAAACATAAGGTAGACTCTGAGCGTTGCAGAAAGGAGTTTTTGCGGCCCTTGCCACCATTTGATGAACTGGACAATCCTAGAGCTCCTGGCACTGTGCCTACAGACTCCTGTTCATCCACGGACTCTGTTTCCATTGCCACAGATGGTGCAAGTTCTTCATCACCTTCATCATTATCATTCTCATCCTGCACAGAATGAACAACAAAAAAATATAACATGTACATAGTCAATGCTTTTACTTTTAACTTTTTGACATACAGCAACCTGTTATTGTAAGGGTAAAGGTTTAAAAATGTGAAAAAAATTTGGTGGGGCAATTCTAAGGTGTTACGATTTCTGGTAATACAGCTTTTAAATTCTCTTTCACAGTTCCATAAATGCACGAAAAATTCTTAGAGTGCAAATTAGGCAATTTAATCACACTTGGCACATCTAACCACAACTCTCCGACACTGCAAATACTGTGGATTTGAGAAATAAATCGTACATCGTTGAACGTGCAGATATGAGAGTATTTAATCTCTTATACAATACCACATACTCTAAATTTTTGAACAGTTTTAACATCCGCACGGTTTGGTAATTGTATAAAAACGTCATTGTAAAAACTGCAAAGATGAATTTCCCAGGTATGAAAATTGCAGTATTCCTACGTTTTACGATTATTAAATATACAACGTCGATACAATTACCGGCACTAAAATACGCCATCACAATAACAAAATGATACATTTAACATGGTCAAAAACTATTTTTACAAACACTACACAACTGCGACGTGCGCTTCAACATTTACTGGAAAAATAAGAATTAAACGATAAATTCTTTCAGTTCACAAGATTTTATGCATGTTCTTGAGCAATTACGTACTACACGGAAACGGAAAATTTGACAGCCACTTCAAATTGGAACAGTCTCGTGACTTTTGTTTGCACGAGTGTACGAGTTCCGACCACAGAATACATAGGAAGTTCCCGACAGCCATTTTTAGCAAAGAAGACAACTGCAATCGATCGGGTGTGTTCGGCAAAGTTCGGGATACGTTCTTACGATGCGTGAATAATAAGGTACTCTGTAGTAAACAATATAGTACAATGGCTATAAATAAAGCGCGCTTGTTGCCGAAACTACAATATTACAGTTTTCTTTATTATATATGACAATGTAAGTCAGATATACATACCATATTACCGTACTGAAATTATGGGATTTTAGTACCAGATTATGGGATTTCAGTACCAGATTTATTTATGAACTAAGCAAACGGGAAAATAATTGAAAAAGCTTGAAAATCGTACAATAATTCACATGAATCGTACAACCGTACAATAGGGCGCAAAATCGTACATTGTAAGGGGAAAATCGTAAGAGTTGGCAGCTATGCATAACCAAGAAATAATTGATTAAAATAATTAAATTTTTTTAAAAAAAGTTTGTCCAAGTTATTCGAAGTCCGGGACATTGAGGTCCGTGTTATCGCGAGGGTTCACTATATTACGTTAAATCGGGGTTCTACTGTATTTGGAACAAACTATCATCCTTTATTTGTGTGAATTCTGTATACCAAAACATGTTATGACTCTTCAAAGGTATTCTTTTGTGTTTCTTAAGTCCTGTCATGTATAATGTGCTTGGATGCTGAAGTGCAGCAGCCTAGGTGTCCGGCATGCCACTAAACACAACTTTTAAAATAGTGCCAGCTTAATAAATGATGTATGTGCTATAAAGATAGAAAACATTGGCCCAGAACAATACTAAATTTTACGTAAATAAATAAGATTTTACTTGCCTGGTCATTCCATGTGTCGAGATTAAGTCCATCCCTGAGCACATCAGTGTCGGGACTCTCTGTGCCCGAGCGCATATAGTAGATGAGTGAATCAAAAACATACGCAATATGCTTGAGAGCAGATACATCGAGAACGGGCAGGCTGTCCAAGTGCTCCCCATTATGTGCCCGCATTAAAGAAAGGCAGTAGGACAAGAAGTCTCGCCGCGCTGAGTGAAGATCTGTAAGAAAAACCACACATGAATACCTACTATTATTCAAACTGTTATGTATCAAAGCATACACCTTCACTACACACGTTAAAATTTATTATATTACAAAACACAGTAACACAGCATTTAATACGCAAATATAAAATTTAAGAAATGGTGTATAGTAAAACCCAACAGTCAAACTCCATTTACAATAACTACATCTCTATTATCAGTGCTAAATGAAAAAAAAATTGGGTTTAAAAGTCTAAAATACAGGCATATGCAATAATTATCGCTAGCTCCACAGAACGACCACGAATCCCACTCTTTACATTTTGTTTTGTAGTAAAAACTGATCTTGTATCACCAACTTATAATTTTATTGAGCACTAAGGAATAAATATTAATGTATTCTTCAGTACTGTACTGTGTTGATTATAATTTTATGGCCACTAGTACAGTAATCCCTCAATATTCACGAGTGTTAGGTTCATGGAAAATCTGGTAAATTATGAAATTGCATACACAGGGACCAGAAACATATTGAAATAATAAAGTTTGGTTTCCAGATTTTTATTTCGCTACATTTTTTTATGAAAATTAAAAACAAAATTTCTAATAATGTGTTTTACATAAACAGTTACATGTTGACTTACTACCAAAATGAAATTAAATTTGCCACAATTTCTTACATACTGTATACAGTATTTATAAAGTACACAAACAGTAGATAAACACTACAAGGTGTAATGTAGATACACAATACAAGGAGTAATGTAAAACAAAGGATGATGCCTCTAGGCTATCAGTAACCGTAATATAACAACATGGCACCCCAATTAAAAATTGGTGAAACCTTTTAATATCAGACTGTAGATCGGAAGGAGTAAATATGCAATGCCAATGTTGCCATCAGTCACGGCAACAGCTGTGCATACAATCTGTGTCAGCGGCTACCAGGCTGCTCAGACGTGCCAAGCTTGCGGTACACCAGAACGTGCATAATAACTTACACATTTACAGTCTCCCCCCTTTTTGCCAAAAATTTATGTTAATTTCGGGGGGGGGGGGGGGGTACACAGGACAAACTACCATCACTGCCAAAAAAATGTGTAAGCACTCAAATTACCTACGTATTTATTTTATATACAGATTATTACTGTGAACTCTCACAAAAATGTGAACAATAATAGGTAGTAAGCCATAGTAGAAATGCTAACATCAACTAATTAACGTGTCTCGGTAGTCGGTACCGATTGTAACCGCGTGGAAGCGCGACGACGGTGTTTGTAAACAATGGAAAGTACATAGGTTAAAGATTTTATTTTAAGGAACATGACTGTACTTCAGCTATTTAAATTTAAAAAAAAAAACCGGACAGTGCTTTGCCGGTTATCGAACTTATAATCCTTAGGTGAACATCTGAATATCATAGCACACAAATAAGAAATTAACAAAAGTTTAATAAACTGAAAAATTGCTGTTCGCTCAATAGTAAAAAAAGTTAAAAAAAAAAAAAAATATTTTCGTCGTCAGATAAGATGGTTGTCACTTTCTTTGCTGCCACTGTCACTGTGCTGATTCCAGACCATGTCATCTTCTGTGCCGTCCAACTTGTTGGAAATTCCAGCGACGTTGAAACTTTTTGTCACAGATTCAGCGGGAATCATATTCCATGCCTTAAGCACCCAGTTGCACACTGTCTGTACTCACTCACTTCTTCCGGCCTGATGGTGTCAGCTGGTGGTCGCTGTTTCTCATCCAGTCGCTGTACAACTTTGTGAAATTTACCTTAAAAGGCCTGTTGACAACAACATCCAGGGGCTGCAGTATCTTATTCAAACCTCCGGGAATGACAGCCAAGTCGCACTTTTCTTCAACCAAACGAGATTTTACCTGGTCTCTCAGATGTCCCCGAAAGCTATCTCATAAACCAGCAAAGATTGTTGCTGTAACATTCCTCCCGGACATCAATTCCAGACTTTTGACAACTAATCAATCATAAGGTCATCACCGTCGGTCATCCAACCTTTATCATTCACACGTAGAATAACACCTGGAGGAAATTTATCACTAGGCAGTGTTTACCTTTTAAAGATGAAAAACAGAGGCGACTTGCGGCAGTCTGCTGTTACGGTCAACATTACCATGCATCTTTGATTTTCAGCTCCCATAGTTTTTATAGAAACGCTTATCTCTTCAACAGGATTGGCAGTTGTGGTTTCGGGCATGTCAAACTACACTGGAGTTTCATCTGCATTTCCAATACTTAACAAGATAATTATTTTTTTCCCCTGAAACTAATTACAAACTTCTTGAAAGATTCAATTTTTTCGTGGTATTCCTCTGGTAACTTCTGCGCCATTGTTGTCCGCCGCCTCAAAGACAGATCCTTTATCTACATAAATCGCCGTATCCAGCCGTAACTTCCTCTGAACTCGGTGTGTGGTATGCCCATCCATTTTGCAATATTGTTGACTTTAATCTAGATCATTTTGGTGGTCACAGCAAATCCCGATTTGCACGTTTTCATTATGTACTCGTACGGTTCATTATCAAGCTGTGGGTATTAATACAATTTCCCACGAAAAGCACGCTTATCATTTGGTGCACTTTTTAGTTTTTCTTGTTACCAACACCACGTGCGCACACTTTTGCATTCGACATCAAATTGTCTCATGGCACTTTTTTTTTTAATGCTCTTGAGCATATTTTACCACTTTTAACTTAAATTCGGCAGTGAAACTGCGCCGGTTTTCCCCCCATTATCAAACAACGTAACTAAATAAACTGACAAAAAAACAAGAACGCAGCCACTACTGCTAACAATTACCTATAACAACGGCCTCTACACGTGTGTACCTCACGGTAGAGATTACACGACTTAAGAATGTGGCAACGCAGCATCATGTGCCAGGCCAGCCACCCACCGTCCTGCCTACATGCACACCTGCCCACCTGCGCCTTATTCTCCTGCGTGCTTCTAGCCATCTGCCCGGGCTCACGCTCAACTCCAGACAAACTTGTCTGCTGCTGCACTCCGCGGCCAAGCCAAACAAACTAGAAGTGTCCGGCTGTTGCTGCATGTTTATATTACTTATGTTTATATTATTTTTTTGGCATAGAAGAGTTATACACAGAATATTAATTTTTCTCTAATTTACAACTTCAAAATTGGGGAGAGGGGAGGGCGCTATACATACGAGGGGCAGTACACGAGTAAATACGGTTTGTACTGGATGTAAAATATGGCCATTATTGGATTCAAATTACGGTACTTGTATGAGAACTAAAAATTATTTAGAAAAAAAAAGTAGACGTAAAAATTATTTTTAAAAATATCATAAAACATTTGTTATGTTATTCAAATTTAAAATAGTCAACATATTTAGACTGTCAGCTGGAAAGCACATGGTGGCAGAAGGAGAGAGAGTGTGTTTTTACATGGTCCTACTTTCATATTATCTGTCAAAAAATGTACCTAATTCTTATGTGGGATGGACTTCAGTGTTTCTACGTGCAAGAAAGTGAGGATTACAAGTGATACAGCATCACTTTCTCTCTTGCACTTCTTCCTCCTGACTATCCTCTTGCTCAACACTTACTGGGTCATCATTACTGCCGTCTTCCAACCCTGGCTGCATATCTCATGAGGATCCTGCTTGTAAACAAATGTTATGTTTTTCAACCGACAGAAAAATGTAAAAAAAATTGTGTCTGTATTGTTTCTTTAGCCTGACATTTGAAACCTTTTATAACCCCAACATAGGAAAGCAGAGCAAAATCAACGAATCTTGAGAATTTCAAACTTTGTTCTAAAACAGACGAGCCCCCAAAGAGCAGTTCGTCTCAGAGTAGCGACCTGTTTGCTACTCTCTCTGAGCAGTACCTCTGCTATCACTGAAAGGTTCAGCTGCGGTAGATTTCTCTACCCTCGCCACCACTACAAGCTACAGCTCCAAGCCCGGAAGACCAGTGACTGCTGGATCCCTTCTAGAAGCGCCCATCACGACCGTGAAAGCCTTCTATGTCAGCTGTCCAGCTTCGCCAACCAAGAGCCGCTTTCCAAGGTGCCGTCACTTGCATCAACGACTCTCCCCACGGAAGCTAGTGCTCTTCGATTCCTCCCTACATGCCCTTCAGACTTTTTAGGCACAGGATGTTTCAGCATCATTGTTGGCGTATGCCAATAAACAACGCAGCACATCATTCCTTTCTTTTCTTCACTCGCCATACCTTTCCATTGTTGACAAACCCATCCGCTTGAAAAAAAAAAAGAGACTTCTCCATTCCATAGGATCGCAACAGGAGTTTGATATCGGGTCGTCTTCAATCATTCTACAACTAGGAGGAGGCGTAAGCTGCGCACCTTCCAGATCATAAACAATACGCCCCTGGAGGTAGCACGACTACATTGTGCTCTTGACTGGGAGAGGTGAAAAGACTTAGGGACGTGCTGAGGGGCACTTCTAGCGCTCCTCTACAAGTCCGCCTGCCAGCGCCACCAATAGTGCAGCCACATTAAGGCTTTTCATGCCACAACATGCGATTCTACAGGATAAAAGTTTCCAACAATCAGCTAGCCTTATCATCACATCTTCAATTGAGTCACAGTCAGGCTATGCCTAAGAGGTCAGATAGGAAGTTACGGCCACGCAATTGTCCAGCTGGCATTAGTCCCCTGGTGGATCAGCCTTCCTTAGCACCCTCTCCTCAATACCCGTTTCCGTCTCAACCCCATCCTCGCCTTGTGGGCCCCCATCCGATGTAACTCCTAACCCACACACTTCCGTGCTATCCTGTCTGGGGAATCAGCACCCCATTGTTGTCACTTCTTCCCTTCCACCTTCGGCTACACCTACTGTGGAAGCGCAACCTCCAGTGCGGCCCTAGTTTCTCTCGTTGTAATATCCTTTACGAGGTGGGGAGAGTCCGCCGAGGGAGACGGCGGTCGACGCTTCGGGAGTGCATCCTGGGAGTGGAGCACGCCGCCACCTAGCCATCGCGCCCTTGCCGACAGACTACCCGTTCCCCCACCAGGTGCGTGGGGCATCAAAAGCCCACAAGCGCATCAAGAAGTTTTGGCTCACCAACGTGTGACTTTCACTGTCGAGACCACGTCAGGTTGAAGTAGAATCAAATCATATATGGATCTGCTACCATTAATGCGAAGTGCATAGTTCCATTAAATTGCTCCAGGAATTGCCAGAATGATTGATTTAAGGTTTATAGAAGAGGAATGTGTATAATTTATTTTAGTCTAAAATAAACCTGTATGATATAGTTATTTTATACATAAAAAATTAATAAACAATGAAAATTTGAATTTATGAAGACTTGGTAGATTTCTAGCCTAGATACATTACAAAGATATTACACAAATAATACATATTTCATCAAACATATATATAAATTATTTGCCATAACTGATAGGTAAACAATACTCACATATGTTAGAAATGTATAAAAAAATTAATTCAATAAAAATCAATGACACTACAAATTAGGGCTTCGAATTCGGTTATTTTTATTTTAAACCTGAAATCTGTGCCTGACACAAATGTTTGTACATACAAATTACAATATCGCTGCCTCATTCGTACGTGAATTACGGTGACAGCAGTTATCAAAATAAGCCTATAATTATGCTATCCTGTCCGGAGAATCAGTACCCCATTTTGCCACTTCTTCCTTTCCACCTTCGGCTACACCTACTGTGGAAACACAACCTCCAGTGCAGCACTAGTATCCCTTGCTGTAATAGCCTTTTACGAGGTGGGGAGAGTCTGAAGCTTCGGGAGTACATCCTGGGAGTGGAGCAAGCCGCCACATAGCCATTGCGCCCTCGCCAACAGACTACCCAATCCCCCACCAGGAACGTGTGTCTTTCACTGCCGAAACCATGTCAACGTCCCACGGACGCTCTATGTTCTTAATGTTATTAATCCCTGTTTTCTACCTTCCCCGGCCTTTACGGTAGCCTTCTTCATTGCAGCCATCACATGGTTTATACTTCTCACATGTGACTGAATGCAAAAATCAGCAACTCTAAGCACACAGATGACGCCGAAGACCGAAAACAGAATGGTGGTCAGACACCAATATTCGCTAGTTCTACCTGCTAGCGTGCCTAGTGGCCACTCACCACACTAAGCAAAAAATCATTACTAAGCTAAAAATTAATTAAAAATAATAAAATATTTCAATCGTTTAATTTTTTAAGTACCCATCAAATGAAACATTGCTTTGAAGAACATAATTACATTTTAAATTACAACATAAACTTTAATAATTTTGAGCCGTTTTAGCAACAACTTCTTCTAAAGGCCGACGGACTATGACATTCAGCTCCCCAGAATAACCCTTATTAGAGGCACCCAGAAAGCAATAACATGACAAGATACTAATTGAGCTAACAAACGTTTAAAGCAGGTTAGAGAATGACAACATTCTTGAGCAAAGTAAGGAAACACATCTTTAGTATAAAAAACGTGTGTATTACCACTTCCATTTCACTGAACACACATTTGGCGATACAATATATATACAATTTCACATAGGCTGTTAAACCAAACGAGTTCCGGCAATCAGCACTTCTCAATTTCAGTTCATTTCTGTGTTTACAAATTTACAAAATACTACTATCTTAAACAAGCACATTACAAGTAAAACCACAGACTTTCCCTTTTAACTCTTAATTGACCCATTCTCAACAAGCATTTGTAGCGCAATTACACCTCTCATCGACTACTCTTGCATTCATAATAACAGTAGCGAGATCCCATCGCTAATTTTGCCTACCGAGTTCCACATTCACGCCTCGATGTGTCCCGAAAAACATTCAAGCAAATTTTCCAAAGCACCCTCACACAGACTAACGAATATCCAGGAACACACTTATTCTGGTTTCTCCGAAATGCAATTACTCGAAGACCAGGAAATTATGCTCCGCGCTGACACGGCCTACCTCCAACAATCCAATGGGCCCAAACACAAGGCCGTCCACTTACCAAGCAGCTAGGGGAACACATCGACCTGATACTCAGCTATACCAGTCAACCGACCGGGCACACGATGGTCCATGTGCTAAACACAATGACAACCGCTCCACTCAATCATTTGTTCCACTCGGAGCGATACAACATGCTGGCTCGAAGTACAACCTGACAGTGCCGCCTCTCTGGCACGCGCCACCACACCGCTCGCTGCCCCCCACTTCACCTCCTATCTACAGCGCCCCTGCCGCCAGCTGGTGGAACCACACCCCCCCACCCCCTAGGCGCTCCTCTCCATGGCCAGTGGAGTGGCAGGTCTGGCGGGCAAGAGAAGGCCGTAGCACCGTCAACCAGGGTGAAACCTCTCACCATAAACGGCCAAAGCCGACCACCAATCCAAACGCATAGGAAAGCCTAATGATACCATAACCAAGAGAAAATATCCTAACCCAAAACAAGGGCACAAAAGCAATGATAATTTGCCACAAACTCCCTTAAAGACCAGGGAGACTGCTCAATTTTAAATGGCATGTCTTTGATTCACCCACGCTGGCCCCCGCAAACATATCACTATCTCTCTTGCACACTCTACAAGTGGCCATGCACGTGCACTTCAGTGAAAAGTAAAAGCAGTAGAAAAATCGTAAAATATCTAAATTTAGCCATTCCAGGAAACTGGGTAGGCAACATGTGCCATTACACAAAACTAACCAACACTAAAAAGTACAATTACAGTTAAGAAATACATAAACTGCTGCAAATGATGATATTAAATTTAAATTTAAAAAACACAAAATTAAGAAAACATAAAAAATGGATAATTTTGAAACAGATAACATTACTCTTCTAACTCCTTAACGGAAGATTACAAACCACATACAAGACCACAACAATTTCAATAAATTACACCAAGTAAAACAAACACAATAATAATAAAATAAAGGAAATAATAAAGGCCTAAGTGGTTGGTGGACCGCCTCACAGTATTGCTACATCACTAATTATTTATGATTAAATATTTTGAAACTCCAACTTGGAAACACTGACATCATAGCTACAATATTTTACTTTATTTAATGAACCATCGGACCTCAGTTTTCTCCAACATGTATTGAAATTAACATACTATAATCAGATGGTGTTATGCATAAATTAACTACAGTAAAATCTCTTTATAACGACCCATTTTATAATGACCACCTGTCTATAACAACCCGTTTTTGGGAAACCGTGATTTTTAAAATTTTTTTTAATTTTAAATTTCAAGGAAATTGGCAAAAAAAAAAAAAAGGTTATTGTGCGCAGTGTCGCATTTCAAGTGGTGAGAACTGTACTCCACGCGGCAAGCTGTAACTCATCCTTTCCCTCTCCTGCCGTTAGGTTACTCTTATCTTCCTTTCCCATCACGTGAATACCTGGCACGCTTGGCATTCTACACCTTTGTTCATGTGCCAGTGTTCTCTCGCTTGCTGTTAGATACGCTACACGCTCTCCGTTTGCTCTATTATAACGACTTTATTGTGCAACTTTTGGATTTCTCTTGGTTTTTTACAATTGATGACGACTTATTACGCTTTGATTTTCACGATTTCAATTTGGTAGTTTATTTGGTTTGAGTCTGTGAACGATTATTGACGACCCACGCAGTTCTTTTGGCTTTCAATTTGGTTACGATTATGTATTAGGCTTGATTCTGTAAACGATTGTTGAAGTCCCGTACATTTTTTAAAACTTCATACGGACTTTCGATATTTCCATAACGAGTGGAAAGCAAGTCGGCTTGTGGCTTCTGAAGAAGTATGAAATAATTAAGGAAGTGGAATCGACACAGAAATCAATGTCAGAGATTGCGAGTAGGGATGTGCCAGTCGATTCTTCGATACCTTCGATTCTCATGGTATCGAAGGATCGGGCATCGTCAGTTAGAATCGACGAAAAAAAGTTGGGACTTTTTAGGTTAAGCCACGATTCAAAACATATAAGTGCAGTACAATCTCAGATAAAAAAAATCGTATTTGATCGCAACAGCGCACAGTTCACATTTAAATACAAATTGTTGCTTACAAATCAGCTCCAAAAATTATTTACGGTATTATTTGCAAGAAGGCCACACTCCGATAATTAGTTTTATTACCAACGAAAACACGAACGTCAATAGTAAACAAACATATATCGTCCATAGATATGATGCGCGCATGCAGCACTTCAAACAAAATGGTCGACGTATCAGATTTTTAGGCGTGAGCATGGTCTTAGAGGTGCGCATTAACAGCAAAAATTGCACTATGGTGTTGACTAGTTGAACGTGTCTACTCTTCTGTGCAGTAAAATTGTTTATTTTCGTTCCGGTGTACAATTCTGTTGCCGCGAATACGTTGAAGTAAATGTTTGTAGTAGTTATCTAAATGGCAAGCGAAGTGTGGAAACACTTTTACATTGATTCGGCAAACGAAAATTATGCAGTATGTACCATATGCGAAAAGAAAATATCGCATGGTGGGAAGTCTCATATAACAACGAATATGAAAAAACATTTAGATACGAATCATTACGTTGCTATTCAAATGAGCAATAAAAGGAAACTGAATGATTCCTTAGCGATCACCACCTGTGAGCGAACTGATTCAGATGACCCAGATTCTCCTATTCCTTCATCGTCTGGAACCGGCAAGAAACAATTGTCCCAACCAACGGTGAAGCATTTTATTGACCAGAAAACTAAGTTTAGGCCTGAAGATCCTCGCGCAAAAGACATTGACGAAAAGATCGCCAGAATGATGTGTCTGGATAACCAAACTTTTAGTGTATCTGAAGATCGGGGATTTAAGGAACTGCTGCAGCACCAAGAGCGTAGGTATGAACTACCAACACGGAAACATTTTACAAAGAAAATTGTCCCACAGATGTACGATAAGTGTAAAGCTATTGTTAAAGAAAAATTGAGCACTTCACTATTTGTAAGTGTTACCACGGACATGTGGACATCAACTAGTAACGATGATTACTTAAGTATCACTGCACATTTTTATGATGAGAATTTTGTACAACAACATATTTGTCTTGATGTTAACCCATTTCCAGAGGTATCACATACAGCTGTGAACATCCAAAATTTCTTAACTGAAACCTTAACAGAATGGGGCCTGGTTGAAAAAGTTTTAGGCATTGTACGGGACAATGGGAGAAACATCACTTGTGCACTTGAGACATCACAATTTTCAAGTATTCCATGCCTTGATCATACGTTTCAATTAATTGTAAAAGATGGGCTGCTCAATAACAAAATTGTTTCCAACTTAGCCAGCAATTGCCGACGTATTGTAGGGCATTTTAAACACTCCTCTCT